>JAXQQM020082303.1:0-190012 GCA_034641835.2 Pinus albicaulis
TAAAAATATTCCACTATTTCACTGTTCCCTTTCTCATTAAAAAATTGCCAAAAACCATCAATTGGGGAGGGGCAATTTCACACTTCATTTTTTTTTATTTCCTCATTCATATTACATTATAACCCACATAGTCTTCCCACAATAAAAAAAACTACTACAAAATGATGAGCATATTAAATGACTTCTTAAATATGATGAGCATATTAAATGACCTCTTAAAATGATTGATCTCAACAAAGTAAATAATGATTGTAAACACAAGAACCAATCATTAAAAAGAGATCTCAACAAAGTAAATAATGATTGTAACACAAGAACCAATCTTTAAAATATGCAAATGCTTTGCAAAAATAAAAAGTTATCCAAAGATGTGCAAAGTTAAAAGGAAGTCCATGATTGAAGGATGTTTGTTACACAAGAACCAAACATCTTGTAAAAGGAAGCTCATCTAAGAATCAAATTAAATAAGTCATTGTAGTAGCTTGCATGAGGACATGCAAGAGCTTGTGATTGAGGTATGTTTGAGTTTCAAAATGTCACTCATTACCATACATTTTTCACCTATGCTTCCATTATATCTCTTATTATTCACCACCATGTACCTCCTTCATTTTCCCTATTATTCACCATTAATGGATCTAATTTTGTTATATTTTCAAATATTATTTATGTTTAAGCATTTTTAGAAATTCTTGATTAAATATTAGAAAATAATATATTTTACATTATATATGAAGTGGTTGTTTGTGACATGTGTAGGTGCTAAAGAAGCTTCCAAGACACCTTTATGTGGCCTTGAATGATCAATTCAATTTGATAAACCTCATGGAAGATCCAAGGACAAAAAGGGTTATATTACATGGTTGAGAGATGTATGGAACTAAAGAGATTAGTGGATCAGTCATTATGAGTTTATTATATTATTTATATAAATAGGAGTACAATCTCATTTTTCATGTGAAGTTTTGTAATGTAGAATTTTTTGGGTATGTAATCTTAGAAGCACAGAAGTTTGGTTTGTAATAGAGATTTTGAAATAAGATCAAACTTCGATTTTACAGCCTACATCTGAGTCTCTGCATTAGTGGTCTGCTTTGGCAGAGTTATGGAGGCCCCCATGGGACCTCACTTGCATGCTTATTTGTTTACTTTGGGTATAATTTAATTTATGTTTTTGTTTCATTTGGCTTTCAAGTTTTTTATTAAATGCTCTAATATTGGAAGGATCTTATTTGAAAAGTGTTTTTGTAGAACTATGAATCTCATCTGATTATTAGATTTAGGTTTGTTTCATTTCAGTTTTTAAGTTTTGTTTAAATGTTCAAATATTGGAAGAGTCTTATTTGAAAGTGTTCTTGTAAAAGTATGAGACCTCCTTTAAATTATTAGATCTAGGTTATTTCATTTGGCTTACTAGTTATTGATGATACCTAATGGAAGAGATCTGCTTGACTCTTATTGTTGTGTGAACCATAGATCTCAAACAATTATTAGATCTAGGTTTGTTTAGTTATTGAAAGAGATCTTAATGAATATGTTCTTGTAAGGGGACTTTAAGATCTTGGACAAATTAGGAATCTTTCTAGATCTATATATTTTAGATAAACACTTCTAAGTTTACCTTCCCGGGTTGACATTAAATGAACTCTAATTGACATCATCAATTAGAACCAAACAACATGGTAGAAAACACATATATGACATGAAAAACAATATATATATGACATGGAAGACATTATATATGACATGAAATACACCCCTTATGCTATGTATGACATGAAAAACACCTTGATAGTATATGATAGTGATTCTCATAACATATATAGTAGACTCTCTTAATGTATGTATGTCAGTGACTTGATATAGTAGAAATGGGAGACATTTTGAAGTATCAAAATGATAGGTTATGGCTTGGACATTGATCTATGGAAGTGATGATATGGGAGTGGCTTGGTATACTTTTTATTTGATGTAATAGTATATTCAATATGAATATGACTTTGGTACAACAGTGATGGATGGCTCATCTCCTTGACAGCATGATATACGTGATTTATCCCAATAGATGTGGCAATAATGATGATATTGTTTCTTGCAATAGTGATATAGCAGAAGCTTTCTTGGATTATCAGATGTCAGTTCAAAAATGTAGTTGTGAACTGACTGTATTTTGTATCGCAACTAAACAATTGATGAACATATAATAGAAGAAGAAGGAATGAATTTCGGGTTTCCCCCTTGTGGGGTTCTTCCCTAGTCTCTGACCAAATCCTGGTGTCTCTATTATGCATGATTTTCTTCTGTTAATATATTTTTTTCCACACTGTGTGCACTTTGAGGCGATTTGAACCTCCATTTGCGTGCACACCCTGAGGGCCTGAGTTCCTCAGTTCCCTCTGCTAAAAATCGACTGGTGCGACCTTCTGCTGCCATCATGGAACCACTAGACCCTCCGCCGGACGGGGAACCTCCTCCTCAATCATCGAACCTTGCTCATGATGAAAACACAGATGATTTTGCATCGCTGATCTCCTCCATTGGACCCCCAAGAACCAGACCCTTCGTATCAAAGTTTGTGAAGAAACTAGATGCCATTCCTGAGATCATTCTTCCTCCTTCCCTCCCACGCAGAGCAGCGTTATCCCTTTCTGAACGTGGCTTGGTTGGCTAGTTCATAGGCCTTTGGCCATCTCCTTGATCAGTTCAGAAATGGGTTGGGAGGAACTGGTCCTCTTCAATAAATTGTAAAATCTCTATCAAATTCAATGGTAAAGGGTACTATACATTCCATTTTGAAACAAGGGAAGACAGAGACCTAATATTTTGGAATGGCCCATATTTCATGGACATGCGAGGTCTCTATCTAAATAGATGAGCACCAGACTTTGATCTTGAATAAGATATGCCAAGCGTAGTCCCTGTTTGGGTTAGACTTCCTCACCTCCCCCTCCACTATTGGGGTGATGAATCAGTATAAGCTTTGGAAGCTAAATGGGAACAATCAAAAAAGAAAAAAACAACAAAAAAACAACCACTCCCCCCCCCTTTCCACTAACCATCCTCAGGCTCCCTCCCAATCTGGCCCTCCTCCCTCCTTGCTTCCTCCTCTCAACCCTCCTCTTACTTCCACCAATCTCACTGATCCCAACCCTTTTGGACCTCTTGAAGACCCTCCCATTCTTATCTCTCCCCCCCCCTACCCACACCACTCTCTACCTCCTCTCCTCACTCCATCTTCCCCCAATATCCCTCTTAGCCCAGATCCCCCCTCTGTGGATTGAATCTTGAAAAGGAACCAATAAAAATACTCCTTACTCTCCCTTGAACACCAAAAAAAACCAAGGAGAAAGTCAAACAAAGTGTTCAGATATGAAGCGACAACAAAAGAGATGGCAATGGGCACCAAACAACCCATGGACTCCTTCTTTGGGAAAAGCTCAGGAAATAAGGAAAAAAACCAACATCACCAAAGAGGGAAAGGTACCTCGGCCTCCAACCAAAATAAATAATGATTGTGGTCTCCTGGAATTGCTAGGGTATGGGGACATCAAATAAAATCATTGCAACCAAAGATATATTAGCAATGGAAATCCCAGACATACTAATGCTACAGGAGACCAAAACAAGCGCCCAAGAATCTGAAATTATGATAAAAAAATAAAAAAATAATGAAGGAACAACTCAACAAGCTCTAGGGGCCTCGAGGGGTATTTTCACTCTATGGAGAAAAGTGAAATGGGAGCTACTTCATAAAAAAAAAAACAACACTGGATCATAACAAACTTAAAAGATATAGCCACCAATGAGCAATATTGCGTGGTCAACATATACACACCAAACCATTATAGGGAGAAATAAATATCCTAAAACATTGTTAAGGAGACCCTAAATAATGCCCAAAACATAAATGTAATATTGGGAGGTGACCTCAATCTAGTTCTAAATGTGGATGAGAAATTCAGAGGAGTGTACCATGCAGACCTAGAAAGGGATGCAATATAAAATATAATGGAAACACATAAGCTACTTGACATCCCTCCCAACAACGAAAAGTACACGTGGAGTAACAAGAGAATAGGTGAAAACAACATAAAGGAGAGACTAGACCGCATTATCATTCAGGATAACATTTTATCCAATTAAAACTCAATAGTGTCGATGACTATTCATACAATGAAATATGATCACAAGCCGATGGTTATCTCTCTTGGGACTTTGGGAAACCAAGGCCGCATTCCTTTTAGATACTACCCAACATGGAACAGTAATGAGGATCTGCAAAAATAAATTGCAGAAGTTTGGTCCCAAAGAATATATGACTCTCCTTACTTAGTGTGGGAGAAAAAATTAAAAAACTTGAGAAAGGAAATGAAAAGATGGGCCAAGGAAAATGACAAAAAAACACAAAAAAAGAAGGCCGAGTTAATAAAAAAAATGGAGGCACTTTAAGAGACAAAGGAAACTAAGGAAGAAACAAAAGAAATGCAACTTCAGGAAAAGGCTTTCTATTGGGAAATTGATAGAGAACATAGAACACAAGAAGAGATGTGGAGATTAAATTTTCGAAGCCTATGGTTAAAAGCAGAAGGCAAGAATGCACCATTTTTCCATAACTCAATGAAAATTAGAAGGACTAGAAATTAGATTGAAAGTATTCAGATTGAGGGAAGGGAGATAAGAGGCCCAAATTATTTAAAACAAGAAGCATATAAAATTTTTAAAAACCTCCTAACAACACGTGGAGAAATTGTATATTATGAGACCTTTCTACAACATGTCCCCAACAAGATAGTCGCCGATCAAAATATGGAGCTCATACAAGAAGTCGAAGAAGATGAAATTGAAAAGGTTGTTTGGGGTATTCACCCAGATAAGGCACCGGGTTCGGATGGTTTTTCAATTTATTTCTACAGGAAACATTGGCATATAATCAATAAGGATCTAACTAGAATGATAAGGAATGTATTTAAGAAAAAAAAGCTGGGTGGTTTCACTAATTCATCCTACCTAACTCTAATTATGAAAGATGCAAGCCCCTCCACCTTCAGTCGATTCCGACCTATTTCATTGTGTAAATATTCTTATAAAATAATCACAAAGATCATAGCCAATCGAATAAATAAATTCCTTCCTGATATTATATCAGAAAACCAAGGTGGTTTTGTGCCAAATAGACAGATCCTTGACAATGTGTTGATTGTCCAAGAAGATTTTCATTCAAGTATGTTAAAGAAAGAGAAAGGAATCATAATAAAGTTGGACATGGCGAATGCATTTGATTGAGTAATTTTAACCTTCCTAACAGTTGTCCTCAAGAAATTTTGTTTCTCAGATGAGATCATTGAATTCATCAGAGCATGCATTGTGGGACCTTGGATCGCCCCTTTGATAAATGGAAGGTCAAGTGATTTTTTTCAAAGTTCCCGAGGGCTAAGGCAAGGTTGTCCCATATCACCATTTCTATATATAATAATGGCATATTCTTTAAGCTGGTCTTTGGAGAAGAGAAGGAGAGAAATATCACTAACTAGCCTCTAGATCTCCCAAGGTGTTAAAAGCATCAATCACTCCTTGTTTGTCTATGACACACTGTTGATGGGAGGGGCATCATGCATTATCGCCATAAGGTTTAAAAATGTGTTGGATAAATTTATGGAGGCCTTAGGTGGGCTACTAAATAATGCGAAATGTATAATCTATCGTTGGAATGTGCCTCCATGTACCTTTCAAAGAATATCTCATATTTTAGATATTCATACACAAGAAAATTGGAGCCATTTCCATTATCTAGGAATCCCTATATCAAAATAAAATCTGAAGGAAGAACTATGGAGTACCCAAATTTAAAACATGAGGAAAAAAATTCAAATTTGTGGAATGCAATGGTTATATTTAGCGCGCAGAGTGATACTGATCAAAGCCATTCTTACAACACTTCCAATTCACCAATCTGTAGCAATATTGGCACTGACCAACACCCACAAACAAATAGAGATCATAATAAGAGGATTTTTGTGGCAAGGCGGAAACATTGAAACAAAAAAGTTCAGTTTGGTAAAATGGGATCAGGTAACACTTCCCTATGAAAAGGGAGGCTTATCTATTAGGTTATCGGGAATTATGAATGCGTCCCTTGGGGAAAAAATAGTTTGGAGACTTATCATTGGGAAATATTGTTTGTGGAAACAAGTTCTGGCCTCAAAATATATGAATTAGCATTGAAATCTTCTACTAGAAGGAAGTGCTCCAACCATCAAGATTTCCTTAATCTACCTCAGTCAAGGAAGGCAGAAGTTTAGGGGTAACATCAAACCACGCTCACCGTTGCTAGTCTCTACCATCGTGAGAGGCCTTCTCGTCAATCTCAACGAAAAGTAATCATTAGGGCTTGAGATGACTTGAAATAAAGGCTAATTTTAGGCTAGGTATATAAGTAAAGGAGTTTGATTTTGATTTTGGGGGTTTTTTGTTGGATCAAAGGGAAAGGCAGTTTTGGGTGCGGGGATTAGGCCTAGTTTTTGCAGAGTTCTGATTGGGGCAAGGAAGACAATTGTTTTGATGCTTTAGATTGAATGAATGGATAGTTCAGACCGGTGAGGAGCTGAAGAGGGCAAGAGGGTTTCAATAATCCTCTTCAAACAGATGAAAACATGGAAAATTAAACAAAACTGAAGGCAGAGCAAAGCAAGCTAATGAATTCCACCTTTATAACTTGTTTTTTCAATTTCAAAAGAAAGGAGAAGGAAAATGGTACACATAAAAATCAGTGAACTTAAAATTACATAGAGAAAAACATCATCAAAAAACAGAGCCACATGGATCCCAAAGAGTGCTGCAAACCCTGGTCTATTCCTTTGCCAAAATTGCAGAGATGAAATGTACAATGAAGTGCCAAGCAATCCCAAGTGTCCAACCCTGAAAATGACTGAAGAACTACATAATATAGACAAGCCTAACTCATTCCCATGCCTCTAGGGGTCAATCTCATCATTCTAGGAGTTGTTTCAACCATATCTAAACTAGGAACTAGAAAATAGGCAACGAAACAACTTGCCTCTATATGCTAGGAAACTGATCCATTCAATCACATTTCACATTTTGGTGAATGAATCTTCTAGAATGAGTAAAATTGTGCAAAAATTACATCATGGTCATAAAATTACATCAAGGTACATCAAAAATTACATGAAAAAGTCAAACTGACCAAAACTAGGCGAAATTCTGAGCTGCTAAATGAAAAATAGGCCCAATTCCTCTATGCGTCGCGCCTGGAATCTCTATGCGTAGCACAAGTTTGGAGCTGATTTTGAGGGCCTTCCTGAAGTCCAAAGTTGGCGCAGGATAGCTCGTTGGAAAGCCCTGCCTATATAATTTCCAACCCAAATGGAATTTTTGGATTTGGTTTCCATTTGCCCATCCAAAAGTTTAATATCCCAACACTGCTTCCTGTGTGTGCAAAAGGTGGCAGAAAGGCCATTTTTAGGGTGTTTTTGACCCTTTAGGCAACCTAGAACTTGATGAAATCCTTAGGTAATCCACAGGAATGCATACATTTTGATGAAAAATCCAAAAATTCAAATTTTTCCTCCCACATCAGAATCATAAGCGGCGCGCTAAGTGTACACCACGCACTCCGCAGAACTGCTTGCGGACCAAAAAAATCAAAATTGACAAAAATTTTCCCAAATTTCTTGAAATTTGGGCTGAAGGTCCCTCATCAAGTACTATGCTCAGCCAAAGAAGCTTCGGCCAAGATTTGGAGCCTATCATGCCTTTTGCGATGCTTCAGTGCCCTCCTTAGCCTTGCTTTCAGAATTTGATACGTGCCTTGCAAACATGATTGCGCGCCCAATAATGGTTCTTCATGTGTCTGCGCATGTTCTTCTCCTTGTTTTCCTTCTCCAACAGCTTCTCAAGATGAATGTTGACCCTCTCAAACCAAGTCTCTCTATCAACCTCAATCTCACGCTCAATGGGTGTCATCTCGGATGGGCTTCTTCGGGCAGCTTGCCGGTTTTCACGGATGTTTTGCAACTCCATGATCGTCTGCTGATCCTCCAACTGTTTGTTCCACTGCTCCAGATAGTTTATGATACATTGAGCTCTCTGCAACTTGTCGGTCAATGTGTCGATCTTAACTTTCTGCTCCTGAATGATGTCTCTCAACTTTGAGCTTGGAGAGCTCAAATCCTCATCAATCAATACGAAATCAGTATCCTGGCCTCCTGAAGGGCCCTCATCCTGCATAGGCCTCTTACCTTTGTCTTTTATTTGTACCTCTATCTGTGCTACTGATGATGGCAACGAGACCCCTTCAACCCCAGGTGGAGATAATACTCGTCGGGCTGCTGCAAACAATACTCTGATGCCTCTCTGATAAGTGACATACACTGGCACATTGATAGGCTCTGTCTCGTGACCTTCAGGCTGATGTGAAGGTTCTCCTACATCATGGACAACCTCCGGAGGAAGATGAGGGGTTGTGAAGAAGTCATGGGAAATGAAATCCTCCCACGCAATACCCTGCAATCCAAGCTGATGTACAACAATGATCTTGATGAGTGCATAGTGATAAATATTGTTGTATTGCTACTCGGGAGTCTTCTTCTGCACAAAAGTGGTCATTCTCTCTACGTTTCGGCACATGAAATACGGAATGTTCATCATCCTCACTCTTGTGAAATGCATCAATAACCTGATGTGGTAGGCACAGAGGCGTGAAAATCGGCCCTCACAACTGAAGTATCTGATAATGAGTCTCATCAAAGGCGCATAGGATTCCTTCAGGAACCGGAATGGGAATACCTTGCTGAGCTGCCTCACATAGCTAGGCCTGATGTATGGTTCATAATGCACTCTGTCCACCTGCTGTCTTTTCTTCCACTCCTCACCTACATTCAGTATTCTTGTTGCTTGATAAATGACTTCCGGTGTCAAGGTGAAATTTACACCAGCAAGAGTTACCTGACCATCATGAAAATGTAAAACAAACAATCGAGCTAACTCCTGATGATGTTGAATCCGAGCAATCATCTCACAATACCGATAGCATGACTGCTCTCGAAAACATGCCATGGCAAGTGGGCAGGCCTGCAACTGAGTCAATGAGGTGGGCTCTTCTCTCACATGTTTGCCACCTTTACAAGGCCTTCTCGGTGCATGTAGCTCAGTGGTAGAATCACTGTCTTGTTCATATGATGAATCAGTGTCCGTCTCCATGGTGTTGCAAGGTATATGTCAAGTGTATGTTTGGTTTGTTGAAAATGAGAAATTGGTGCCTTTGTTTCAATTGCCAAAATATGTGCCAAATGGAGAGGGACTGTGGTAGAAATAGGATAGTGGGGAAAATCGGGTTTAATCAAGTGAGATTTAAAGTGTAAGGACAATCACTTAATTATTTGGGAACTTGGGGTTTGGGGATTTTATAAATGAGATAGGGAAATAGGAAAAATGATAGGAAATGAAGTAGTTTAGGGATAGGAGATGGACGTAGGAACAAGTGATTTTGGGGATATAAGTGAATAGGGGAATATACTGTAGTAATGAAATAACAGTGAGGAAAGGGAACATGAGGTGGGAAATGAAAAGGGTTTGGCACCAACACCAAATTAAAATTCCAATTTCAAAACCCTAAGGAGCAGTTTTTAATAAGAGAATAGGGTTTAAAGTTTGACCTTCAAATTCTCAAAACCAATCTTTCAAACAACACCAAACCAAGCTATGAGAAATTTCAAGGTGAGTTGAACTTACTCGGAGCAAAAGGAACCAAGAGTTTTGGAATTTGTTTGGAGGCAGTGAAAAAATTTGCTTGTCGGCCCTATGTGCCGCGCGCACAACCCAGTGCACCGTGACCCGTATGTGTGCCGCCGTGCAAGTTCAAAATATCACAGCTGAAAAACACTTGTATGTGTCATGACCAACGTGTGTGCCGCGACCACCTCCCAACGCGCTGCGACTCTGAACTTCACCACAGTTTGCCTTCCAAGACTGGCTTTTGCTTCCTCCACGATTTTCTCTTGGGTCTTTGATAACTCTTGGTATGGAAATGATTTATGAAGACACAAAAATATCTTTTATGGCATGGGCTTTTTTTTTTGATTTGAAATAACCCACTTGCTAATGTTTGAACTTTGGCACTTTGCACTTTTTAATATAAACTCTGTTTTTGTTTGTTTCCTTTGATTTTTGAACTGATGATGAATCTCTTGTATATTTTTTGCAGGGATAGCTGGCATTGGATTTGGAAAAGGCGACCAGGGCTGCGCCTGAAGATCTTCACAACTGAAAAAACTTTGAAAATTACATTACATTTATTACAAAAGACAAAATTGACGATTTTTCTTCAAAACAGAGTTTTGAAGAAGAATCATGATCAAGCAATATGACGATGAAATTTTTGCAATGAAAACTTATTTTGAACCTCCCTCATGTGCCTACTGACATTATTAGACATTTTGAAGACTAAACCCTAGACCTAATGAGGTTTAAAACCCTAAAATGACTCTTTGCTGACCAAGAGAACAAACAAGACTATAAATGACTGTAAAATTGATTTTGATGAACAGATACGGACCAACAGGTACATGACATGAGGGATATGAGTGAAAAGACCCTCCTATCAGATGATCCATGCTCCTAATGGAATGCAGCTGACTAAACTGAATGAGACACCTAAAATGAAATGCAACAATAGAATTTTTGATCTCTGATGGAGGGATGAAGATATCGACTCTAACATTGGCTCCAATGGGGATGGTAGCTCCTTGGAAGTGCCAAGAACTACAGATTTTTGGGAGAGTAGGCAGTGCCTTCGTCCATTGGACTATGGATTCCATAACTTAGAAAAATCAACACAAGACTCTTGACTCATTTATTGACTGAAAATTTGACTCAAACTGACTTAATTTTGAAACTGAAATGACTGAAAAATGTGACTCGACAAACTCAAACCAAAGCTGAAATCAATCTTTAGAATTATAGCCTTCACTTCCGGCCCCAAACTGAAGAAAAGATCACATCGCACACTTGCAATGAAACTGAAATAAATGGTATGTACAGTGACAATGTAAACAACAGAAAACATCTCAGAAATGATACCGCTTGAGCAGCCGACCATTGACCGGCCCTCCTGGACAATCTTCCCTGTTCATCTCCTTCAGAAGAAAGGCATTCTGACCTCGATATGCAGAAATTTTAAAGGGTCCTTTCCAGATATTTTCAAACTTACCATGCTTACCCTTTTCCTCATTCCTTGCATCCCATTTCAGCACCACTTCTTCCAATTGAAATTTGTCCGCCTTTGCTTTCCTGTCATAGATTTTCTTAATTCTCTCCTGCAGCTTGAATGTGTTTTGAAAAAATTCTTCCCTCGTCTGCTGCAAATGGATCATTTGATTTATTCTTCTTTGCATATGATCATCTTCACTGCCAGCTTCCTGTAGAAGTTTGACCACTGGAACTGCGAGAGAGGTAGGAAACACTGTATCAACTCCATAAACTAACTCAAAGGGGGACATACCAATGGATTTCTTCTGACTCACTCGATCTGCCCAAAGTGCATTGACTAACTTCTTATGCCAACTTTTCTTGTTGATTTCCAACAACTTTTTAATGATGTTGACCAAAGATTTGTTGGAAGACTCCGCTAATCCGTTGCCTTGCGGATGATAAGCGGTTGAGTGTCCCAAAATGATTTTATACTTGTCACAAAACTCAATCATCTTTTTCGATTTGAAAGCTGCTGCGTTATCAGTGATTAACTTATTCGGGCAACCAAAACGAGACAAAATGTTATTCTCAAGGAAAGAAATTATTACCGAATCTGTAGCTTGCTTGGTGGGAATTGCCTCAATCCATTTCGTGAAATAATCTGTCGCTGTTAGGATCCACCTATGCTGACCTGAAGAAGCGGGATGAATTTCACCAATGAAATCCAAACTCCACTGCTGAAAAGGAGCACTTACTTCAATGGGCTTAAGCGACAAAGGCTGTAATTTCTGCCTCCCTTCAAAAATTTGACATCCGTGACAAATTTTGACAGTCTTATATACATCAGCAAAAAGTATCAGCCAATAGTATCCCGCTCTCAAAATCTTATTGGCCGTTGTCTTCCAAAAAAGGTGACCCCCGCAATCTCCTTTGTGAAAATCCTCCATAACCCGCTTTGCTTCTTCTTCCACCAAACAGTTCAGCAAAACACCACCGAGATCTTTCCAATAGAGTGAATTAGTCAAAACACAAAACTTAGCAGCCTTCAACTTCAGAGTTCTACTTTTGTTTCTAGACATGCCAAGCGGTGGTGACAAATTTTGAAGCACATATACAATATCTGAATACCAAGGAGAAAGCACAAAGATTTCTGATACCTGAACTGATGAAATTTCCTTATTCTCCTCGGACATAGCAGCAATGAGATTGATATCCAAAGCATGCAAATTCGATTCAGCCATTAGCTTTGCCAGCCCTTGTCCTTTGATAAGATTTGTAGGCTTTATCTCCACATCATACTCCAACAAGGCTGCAATCCATCTGCTCCGTCTCCCTTCTGGATCTGTTTGCACTAAAACATCCTTAACAGCAGCGTTAGGAACATAAGCAATAATATGAGAATGCAGAATATATACTCGAAAATCTTTCAACGCCTTCACAAGAGCAAGAGCTTGCTTTCAATGATGTTATATTTCAAGGCTGCATCTCTTATGGTACGGCTGAAAAAAAGCAATTGGTTTTTCATGCCCATCTCTTTTCTGCATTAATACTGCTGCCATAGTACGCTCCGAAGCAAATGAAAACAAAATAAAATCCTGAGTGTAATCCAGGCTGATCAAAACAGGCGCTGAAGAAAGAACCAACTTCACTAGATTGAAAGACTTTACCGCCTCCTCAGACCATTTTACTACGCTATCCTTCTTAAGCATGTTTGTAATCTCCCTTAGATGTTCAACAAGATTAGGCACAAAGCGGCGTAAAAAATTCATCTTACCATTAAAATACTGAATCTCCTTCTTATTCCGGGGAAGATCAATTTTCTGAATAGCTTCAACTCGTGCTGGGTCAATACGGATGCCATATTTTGAGATAATATGACCAAGAATTTTGCCCTCATCCATGGAAAACAAACTCTTCTTCGGATTGAGTGACACACCGTACTTTCTGCATCGCTGAAAAACAATCTTCAGATGGTAAAGGTGCTCTTCATCAGAATTGGAAAAGACTGTCAAATCATCAAGATATACAACTAGAAAAACATCCTTCTCATTCGCAAATGCCATGTCCATTGCACGCTGAAATGTCGCACCAGCATTCTTCAAACCGAAAGGCATTTTAGCGTAATGGAAAGTTCCCCACGGAGCGGTGAACGTTGTTTTGTCTCTATCATCCTCATGGACCAGAATTTGGTTATACCCGGAATAACCATCGAGTAGTGACATACGAGATGCTCCAACTACTCGCTGCAATATGTGATCCATTTTGGGCAATGGATAATTGTCTTTCAAAGAAACCTTGTTCAGATTCCTAAAATAAATGCACAAACGAATCTCACATGTCTTCTTGCGAACGGGCACCAAATTGGAAATCCAATCTGAAAATCTTATAGGAACAATGATACCAGCCTTGTATAATCGATTCACCTCCTTCTCAATTGAGGGTAGCAACTTCGGATTTATCCTTCTCAACTTCTGCCTAAAAGGCTTTTGATTTGGCTTGATAGGAATGGTGTGTTGAATTATATTTGTATCATGCGTCTTTAAATCTTAATAGTCCCAAGCAAATACATCAGCAAAAGAAGAAAACAAACTAACATATTTTTCTTTTACCTTCGGTGGCAATGCTTTGGAAAACTTCACCATCTTTGGATTCTCAGCAGATCCAATGTTCATGTCTTCAACTCCCTTTTCGGTTGGCCGCAAGGTTGGTTTTCTAGCTACGTCATCTTGATCAAAAATTTCTTCTAAAGGTTTCAAACCCTTAGGAATGACATTATCCTTCAGCTGCAATACTTCCATTTGATTTATTTGCACATCAGCCTCACCATCATCATGCTCCACGTAAATTGAAGTCTCTTTGAATTTGTCTTTGTTTTGCAGAAATTCATCAATCTCATCATCATCTTGGAATACTTGCCAATGCCTTTGGTTGTCCGGGACAGTTGGACGATGTTTCACATGAATTTAAAACTTGTTACTTTATTTCATTGGGATCTTCAAATTACTTGCTACCTTAGCAAGTGCATCTGCAATACCATTCTGAATACGAGGGATACAAGTCCAAGTATAGTCTGAAAACAACTTCAAGATATCAAGAATAGCATTTCGGTAAGCCCGTATTCGAGGATTCTTAGCTTGAAATTCACCCTTCACTTGCTTAATTACCAACTCGGAGTCGCCATATACCGCAATCCTCTTAGCATTCAACTTTCTAAGTATTTTAAGACCAGCAATCAAAGTTTCATATTCTGCCTCATTATTCGAACAATCAAAAGCTAATTTGTAAGAACAAACCCTCACATTACTTGGTACCTTGTTTGGGGCGGAAAAAGGGCTGCGTACCCAAATACCAATTCCAGCACCATCACTTCCAACTACACCATCAAAATCCATAGTCCATAAACCATCTTCATCTTCTTCCAAGTGTTGAAATTGTGTTTGCTCTGTTATTTCTGCTTGTTGTCCATCAACTTTCTGTTGCTGTCGGAAGGCTGATTGCTCAGCGGAAATCTCAAGTTCTTGCCTTTCTTTCATCAAAACTTCTCTGAAATTTTCTGTGATCTCTGAAATTTCCTCTGCTTCAACTAACTGACTATCTACATCATTGAAACTATCTGAATACAAAACAAAAGACTCTAAATCTGTATGTACATAATTTATCGGATGATTTACCGGTTTCTCCTTGCTGGTGATCATATACTTCATTTTTTGCTCTCGATATAATCTTCTCATCTGACCGAACACAGGAATGGTAGCATAGGAGAAATCAAGCTGTAATGTTCCCTTCAACTTCGCTCCCCAAGATCTGGAAAGAAGCATGCCAAATCTAGGAGGAATTTCCGCCAAAACCACATCCATCAAAACGTTCTTAGTTGGGATCTGATCTAAACTAACCACCAAATCTTTGATGAGCCCGATGCATCTTACTCTGCTGGAATCGAAAGAATAAAGATCATGATATTTCCTAGTGATGTCCAATCCCAATTTCTCCATGATTTCCCTCGGCATGAGATTATGGGAAGCTCCAGAATCAAACATGGCATTATGCAACACAAAATCATGCAATCTGAGACTGATATAAAAGGGAGGCACATCGCTATCGGGAGACTCACAATCCAATTTTGGACCAAATATCAACTCAGGTTGATCATCTTCCACATTCACCATATCAGACATTGGATTGAAATTCAAAATTTTAGATACTTGACCCTTGTAGCTGCTATTTCTCATTAACTCAGTCAAAGGAATGGAAAATTTTAACTTAGCAATCTCACTCTCTAAGCTAAAAGCTGAAGTTTTTTCTACCTCTTGGCTGGAGCATCCTTCTTTTCAACTTTCTCTTTCGATACAATTGGATGATTGGATCTTTCACCTGTAGATGGAGATTTACTAGTAGTAGGATCCACTACATCCTTTCCCTTCTTCTGTGCATCATTCTTTGGTGCTGAAACTTCCTTTCTCTTTTGGATTGGGTTGATAGGCACATCTCTGTTTCTAAGTGAAATTTGTCGCTTCTGGGTGGATAAAGTATTCATATAACCTCTCTGATACTCATCCGACTCTTCTTCAAGAGCTGCATCATTTGCCAATATAAAATCCTCATCCTTTTGTTCAGCTGAAATTTCTGCATATTCGTCCTCTTCGGTGATAAAGGTTGGCATATCATCAGGGGTAAAAAATTTATTTTCTTCTCCAATTACATTGTCTTCATCATCTGATTCAGGGCCAACAAAATTTTGCTGCAAAGGAGTTTTTACCTGCTGTTGTGCCGACGATTCTTGTGCTCGCTGCTCTCGTTGTTTGATCTGGAATTGTGGGTTCTGCTATCCATGGAAATTTGGATTTCTGATATGTGGTTCAGGCTTATCAAATGTCAGTCTTTCAATCATCTTTTCCACCTTGCGAAGTACTTGATCTGAAGTAGAAGCTTCTTCCTTTATTGTGACTTTCTTTTCTGCTCTCAATCTAGCTCTCTTGTCATTCAAATTAGCTTCAACACTCACTGCAATTTTCTGCATCTCCTCCAAAGTGGGAAGATCTCTTTCTTGTAATGAATAGGCCATGTCTGGATCAAAACCATCTGGAAACTTAAGCAAAGATGACTTCCTAGATGGCCTTAAATCATCAGGAATTGCATTATAAACTGCATTGAATCTGATACAATAGTCTTGGACTGACTCACCTACGTTGTGCTTGATCTTGGTATATTCAGAAGTGATCTGAAGAGGATCTTTCTTTACTTCCCACCGATCTAAAAATTTTCTATGCAGCTCGGCCAATGTAGCAATACTTCTAGGCTGCAAAGCTCTGAACCATTTTCTCACTTCACCTCCAAAAGTTTGCACAAACAATCTCATGGTCACATTTTCTTCATCAATTTCATGAAGATCAAAGAAGTCTACCATTCTATCAATATTATTTTGGGCAGGAACACTTTGAGGAGTTCCATCAAACAATGGGATCTTACTTTGATAATCAGCGGGCATAGCATCCAAGTTTGGAGGCAAGACAAGGGGTGCGAATCAAGAAGCAATTGCTCTTGGTGGATTTATAATCTGTCTTGGAGAAACAGGTGGAGTAGGAGCAGTAGACGTATGAGGTGTATGTGGTGTGGATGGAGGCGATACTACTGCAGATTGTTGATCAGAGGTAGATGGTTGCACGGGAATGGTAGGAATGAAAGGAGGCTGGGTATGAACTTGTGAATTAGAAGTAACTGCTGATGGCCCAAGAGTTTCAGATGCAGACTCTATAAACTCAGGAATGTTTGTTGCCACAATGGAGTTTTGAATATTCAAGATGTAACTATGAATGGATCTATTAGCCTGTTCAATTTCAAGATACTTGATAAACTCGGGATTTATGACAGTAGAACCAATCACACTTTCAGACTTAGTTTCAAACAACGACAACTCAAATTGCTCATCAAATTCAATATCTTCAAGGTATTCAAACACAGCGGGGCATGAATGAGATTTGAAAAGGGAAATCAAGGGACTTTCTCTACGAAGGATTCTTGAAATCAGATTGGGATTCTCATACACTGGAGGTGGATCGGGATCTGGATTTGCTCTAGTATGTCTTCTGGAAGCCAGTGTGTTGGATTAATTTCAAAATCAAAGGGACAAAACCAACTTGTTCAGCCTATCAAATTCTAGAATCATCAACCAAAATTCCAGAACAATCTGATATACTGGGACAATTCACAAGTCAAGTGTAACATTCACAAGCTAGACCGGAGATTGACTGAAGCAGCATTTATCTACTTTCGCTAATGCAAAGCAAGATCGTTTCGAAGGCTACCTGTCATAACTTCAGACTCTGTCTGTAGCTTATAAAACAAATAACACCAACAAGCAAACCATTTTCTTCCCCAGTATGGTCGCCACTATGTTATTGCCTAAATATACCTCAGGCTGAAGGAAGGCAGAGTTCAGGGTAACATCAAACCACGCTCAGTCTGGTAGCTAGCCCTACCAGAACAGGAGAGGGCTCTCTCCGGGTCAATCTCAACAAAAATAATCAATAGGGCTTGAGATGACTTGAAACAAAGCTAATTTTAGGCTAGGTATATAAGTGAAGGATTTTGATTTTGTTTTTGAAGGTTTTTGTTGGATCAAAGGGAAAGGAAGTTTTGGGTGCGGGGATAAGGCCTAGTTTTTGCAGAGTTCTGATTGGGGCAAGGAAGGAAATAGTTTTGATGCTTTATATTGAATGAATGGATGGATCAGACCGGTGAGGAGCTGAATAGGGCAAGAGGGTCTCAAGATTCCTCCTCAAACATATGAAAACATAGAAAAATTAAACAAAACTAAAGGCAGAGCAGAGCAATCCAATGAATTCCACCTTTAACACTGATTTGTTTAATCTAAGAAGAAAGGAGAAGGAAAATGATACACATAAACATCAGTGAAATTACAATTACATAGAGAAAAACACCATCAAAACACAGAGCCACATGGATCCCAAAAAGTGCTGCAAACCCTGGTCTATTACTTTGGCAAAAGTGCAGAGATGAAATGTACAATGAAGTGCCAAGCAATCCCAAGTGTCCAACCCTGAAAATGACTGAAGAAATACATGATATAGACAAGCCTAACTCATTCCCATGCCTCTAGGGGTCGAGCTCATCATTCTAGGAGCTGTTTCAACCATATCTAAACTAGGAACTAGAAAATAGGCAATGAAACAACTTGCCTCTATATGCTAGGAAACTGATCCATTCACTTACATTTCACCTTTTGGTGAATGAATCTTCTAGAATGAGTAAAAATGTGCCAAAATTACATCATGGTCATGAAATTACATCAAAGTACATCAAGAGTTACATGAAAAAGTGAAACTGGTCAAAATTAGGCGAAATTCTGAGCTGTTGAGTAAAACATAGGCCAAAATTCTCTATGTGCCGCGCCCAAAATCTCTATGCATAGCACAAGTTTCGAGCTGATTTTGAGGCCCTTCTCGAAGTCCAAATTGTGCTCATGATAGCTCGTTGGAAAGCCCTGCCTATCTACTTTCCAACTCAAGTGGAATTTCTGGATTTGGTTGCCATTTGCCCCTCCAAAAGTTCAATCTCCCAAAATTACTTCCTGTGTGTGCAAAAAGTGGCAGAAAGGCCATTTTTAGGGTGTTTTTGACCCTTTAGGCAACCCAGAACTTGATGAAATCCTTAGGTAATCCATGAACATGCATAAATTTTAATAAAAAATCTAGAAATGCAAATTTTTCCTCCTGAAAAGCTGCCAATTATAAGTGCGCGCCAAGTGGCGCTACGTGTCGGGCAGGAAAATCTGTTTTGTGACCAAAAAATTCAAAATTGACAAAATTTTTCCCAAATTCCTTGAAATTTGGGCTGAAGGTCCCTCATCAAGTACTATGCTCAGCCAAAGAAGCTTCAGCCAATATTTTGAGTCTATCATGCCTTTTGCGATGCTTTAGTGCCCTCCTTAGCCTTGCCTTCAGGATTTTGATCCTCGCTTTGCAAACATGATTGCGCGCCCAATAATGGTTCTTCATGTGCCTGAGCATATTATTCTCCTTGTTTTCCCTCTCCAACAACTTCTCAAGATGAATTTTGACTCTCTCAAGCTAAGTCTCTCTATCGGCCTCAATCTCCCGCTCAATAGGTGTCATCTCGGATGGGCTTCTTCGGGCAGCTTGCCGGTTCTCATGGATGTTTTGCAACTCCATGATCGTCTGTTGATCCTCCAACTGCTTGTTCCGCTGCTCCAGATAGCTTATGATCCATTGAGCTCTCTGCAACTTGTCGTTCAATGTGTCGATCTCAGCTTTCTACTCCTGAATGATCTCTCTCAATTTTGAGCTTGGAGATCTCAAATCCTCATCAATCAATATGAAATCAGTATCTTGGCCTCTTGAAGGGCCCTCTTTCTGCATAGGCCTCTTTCCTCTGTCCTGTACCTGTACCTGTGCTGTTGATGACGGCAACGATACCCCTTCCACCCCGGGTGGAGATAATACTTGTCGGGCTACTGAAAATAATGCTCTCGTGCCTCTCTGATAGGTAACAAACACTGGCACACTGATAGGCTATGTCTCGGGACCTTCAAACTGATGTGAAGGTTCACCTAGCTCATGAAAAATCTCCGGAGGAGGCTGAGGGGCTGTGAATAAATCATGGGAAATGAAATCCTCCCATGCAATGCCCTGCAATCCAAGTTGATGTACAACAATGATCTTGATGAGCGCATAGTGATAAATGTTGTTGTACTGCTGCTCGGGAGTCTTTTTCTGCACAAGAGTGGTCATTCTCTCGATGTTCCAGCACATGAAATAAGGTATGTTCATCATCTTCACTCTCGTGAAATGCATCAACAACCTGATATGGTATGCATAGAGGCATGAGAACCGGCCCTCACAACTGAAGTATCTGATAATGAGCCTCATCAAAGGCGCATAGGATTCCTTCAGAAACTAGAATGGGAATACCCTGATGAGCTGCCTCACATAGCTAGGCCTGATGTATGGTTCATAATGCACTCTATCCACCTGTTGTATTTTGTTCCACTCTTCACCCACATTCGATATTCCTATTGCCTGAGAAATGGTTTCTGGTGTCAAGGTGAAATTTACACCAGCAAGAGTTACCTGACCATCATGCAAATGTAAAACAAACAAACGAGCCAACTCCTGATGATGCTGAATCCGAGCAATCATCTCACAGTACTGATAGCATGACTGCTCTCGAAAACATGCCATGGCAAGTGGGCAGGCCTGCAACTGAGTCAATGAGGTGGGCTCTTCTCTCACATGTTTGCCACCTTTACGAGGCCTTCTCGGTGCATGTAGCTCAGTGGTAGAATCACTGTCTTGTTCATATGATGAATCTGTGTCCGTCTCCATGGTGTTACAAGGTGTATGTTTGGCTTGTTGAAAATGAGAAATGAGAATTTGGTGTCTTTGTCTCCAATGGCCAAATGTGTGCCAAGTAGGAAGGGACTGTGGGAAATATGGACAGTGGGAATGATGAAGTTTTGTCAAGTGAAATTAAAATGTAATAACAGTCACTTGACTGTGTTTGGGAATTTGGGATTTGGGGATTTTATAAATGAGATAGGGAAATAGGAAAAATGATAGGAAATGAAGTAGTTTAGGGATAGGAGATGGACTTAGGAGCAAGTGATTTTGGGGATGTAAGTGAATATTTAAATAGACTGTAGTAATGAAATAACAGTGAGGAAAGGGAACATGAGGTGGGAAATGAAAAGGGTTTGGCACCAAATTTTTTTTTAAAACACCAATTTAAAACCCTAAGGAGCAGCTTTAACAAAATGATAGGGTTTATGTTTTGATATTACAAATTCTCCAACCAATCTTTGAAACCACACCAAACACCAGCTATGAGCAATTGCAAGGTGAGTCGAACTTACTCGGAGCAAATGGGACCGAGAGTTTTGAAATTTCGTTCAAGGCAGTGACAAAATTTGCTTGTCGGCTCTGTGCGTCGCGCGCACAACCCAGTGCGTCGCGCCTGCCTTGTGCGCCGCGCACGTTCAAAACAGCACTGTGGTGAGCGGCTCTGTGCGCCGCAACCTCCTTGTGCACCGTGCCTTCTCCCAACGCGCCGCGACCCTGAATTTCTCCCACAATTTCGACTTCAAACTACTGACTTCGCCCTCCACGATTTTTCTCTTTGCTCTTTGATAACCTTTGCGTGCAAATGAAGCTTGAACTTGGAAAGATCTTATAAATATCAATGCATTTTGATTTTTCATTTTGACAAACCCACTTTCTAATGTTGCAAAACTTTGGCACTTTTCACTTTTTAATAAAAACTGTGTTTTGCTTGTTTCCTTTGATTTTTTGAGCTGAATGACGAAACTTTTGTCTGTTTTTTGCAGGGATAGCTGGCATTGGATTTGGAAAAGGTGACCAGGGCTGCGCCTGAAGATCTTCATAACTGAAAAACTTTGAAAATTACATGGCATTTATTACAAAAGACAAAATTGACGATTTTTCTTCAAAACAGAGTTTTCAAGAAGAATCACGATCAAATATTGCGATGATGAAATTTTTGCGATGAAAACTTATTTGAACCTCCCTCATGTGCCTGCTGACGTTATTAAACATTTTGAAGACTAAATTTGGGAAACCCTAGAGACCTAATGACTGAAATGACTCTAAAAGACTCTTTTCCGACTGAAAGACCATCCATGATTATGAATGACTATAAAATTGACTTTGATGAGTTTTGATGAACTTTAATGATCAGACACAAACCAGCAGATACATGACATGAGGGAAAATGAGAGACAAGACCCTTCCGTCAGATAATATATGCTTCTAATGGAATGCAACTGATTGGATGAATGAGACACCTAAAATGAAATGCAACAAAGAGTTTTTTGATCTCTGACGGAGAATGAAGAGACAAAATCTAGCACCCACAGGCCATGCTCGCAAGTCTGGAAGCTTGTTAAAAAGGTCCTCCCCATCATTATAAATCATACCTTTAAGCTCCCTGGAAATGGAAGAAGTGTTCTTTTACGGGAAGATAAAATAATGGGGAATTATCCAATATCCTCCTATACAGATCTCCATGAATTAAAAAAGTGGATGTGCACTAAGGGGTTGGCCACCTTGCACTCTATTTGTCGCTGGCATAAAATAAATTGGGTTGATTGGCACATCCCCAACATGCCACACAATTTAAAAAAAATATGGGATTCCTTAGTCATTTGACTCAAGGGAGAAACACCAACTAATTAGGAGGCCCAAGACACCTTCATTTGCGATCCGAGTGGAGGAGAATACTTGGTAAAATTAGGGTATATGACCATACAAGCACAAAAAATTAACCAAGATTGGGTACCATGGAAATCAATATGGAAAGTTGAAAGTCTGCCCAAAGTGAAAATATGTATTTGGATAATTTTAAAAGGTAAATTATTTACAACAGACAACCTCAAAAGGAAAGGCTTTTCAGGGCCTTTAAGGTGCCCCATGTGCCTGAATGATGAATAAAGCATGCATCATCTTTTCGTTGATTGTCCCTTTACGAGAGAATGTTTGAACCAGCTAGCGAGCCCATTGGAAATCGACCTAAATTTTTCAAGTACCTTTAATGACTTCTTCATAGACTGGAAAAAAAATTATCCTTGTTCACTGAAGCTAAAGCACACCATTAAACGATTTTGGGAAATTCTACCATCTTTCCTCTGTTGGCAGATCTAGTTATCCAGAAATCAACAAATCTTCAAAAATTAATCTCCAAATATTGGTAGATTTTTGTCAAAAACACGGGGACACAAAATAATTCTTAAAGATGAAAGGCTTGAGAGAATTTGGTAGTATCCCGCTCCAGCAGGAAGAGAGGATATGTATAAGCTTTGCAACAGGTAGAAGAAACTGGACAAGCAGTCCCAAAATAAAAATACTCATCCAAAATTGGAAAAAGAGATTAAAAAGGGATGATTTCATTATGTGGATGAAAAATATTAACAAGAACTTCCTCTTATTTGATGGTTGTTAGGATATTCCAACACATAGGAAATAGTTAAGAATAACTTAGTCTAGTGTAGAGTTAGGTAAAGTATGTTTCTTTACCATGTACATTTGTAACTTATAATCCGATGGTTATCTCTCTCCTCGGTATTAACGACACTTGATCCGTGGCTTAACACCCGATTGGTCCATGATCTCTATTTAAAGAGCATGGAGAGTCATTTGTCCAGTATACGTTTATGAGAGAAACATATGTAACCTTTCTTTTTATATTAATAAATTACTTGAAGTGGCCGCGTTGGCTCAGGCCGTGGACTGTTTCCCTCTTCGAGGGTTTTAACCACGTGATTTTACTGGTGTACTGATTTGTGATCTGTTTGTGAGTGGTGACCTTTGGTTCTTGATCTAAGGAAATTACCCTATAAATTCTTACATGGTATCAGAGCTATTTTGAGGGCCACATCCGTTGTTGATCAAAATCTGAAGCAGGTTTGACTGCATACGAATGCTGTTTTGTAGATCTACTATTTCTGAACATTGTTGGGTTTTGAGAGTACTCGGTTGTAATGGAGCGTCACATTTATGAGGCCTTTTCATGCGAAAAGGTTTCGAAACATGATTATGACATTTAGATTTGGAGGTATAAAGCATCTGTTTTGCAGTTATATTTATTAATAGTTCTGGTTATTTCGGTTCCCTATTTTTATTTTCGGTTTTTAGGTTTTATTTATTTGCCAGATATATACCCTCTTCTCTATTTATGCTCTTTTCTGTGTGCTGCGTGCGATCTCGGCAAATCAGAAACAGGAAAAAGGGATTTTTTTGCTATGTATGCTCTTTCCCCACGTCTTTGTGCGATCTCGGGAAATAAAAAATAGTGAAAAAAGTGATAGTTGTTAGTAAGACTAACCGAAAATCTAACATTCTGCCATAAGGCTTTGCATTTCATTTTTTTTCTCGGTTTTTTGTGCTTTTTTGTGCGAGAAAAGGCACGCACACCGAAGAGGGAAAAAAAAAAAAACCTTCCTCCTTTCATACAATAATGTGATCCTTTTACTATCTCACTTGGTGAGGGGTTAGTTTATGAGAATAGAGGTCTTGGGTTCAAGTCTCCTTCTCAAGCTTCTTCTGTAAAAAAAAATTGTTCAAAGGGGCAGATTTTTTTTAAAAAAGCCGCACTTCATCCCGTTCCCGTACTATTCAACATCTATATCTCAAATTTTTCAAAAGGCCTAACTTCTTCATCTGGAAGCCATTTTTTGAGCGGTTTTTTTTTAAATGGCCTAATTTTTCGAGATCTTTCTGTTGGAGCAGTTATTTTCAGCTCTTCTTAGCTTCATTTTTTTTTTTTTAAATGGAAAGTGCATGCCCAGTTATTCTTAACAGCACCAATTATTTTCAATGGCTACCTCACATGGTAGATATAATTAGAAGTAAAGGGCTTTATAGAATATCCACAGGACAAGAAACTAAACCTTCTGATGATGATAAAGTTGCTAAATGGGAAAGTAAACAAGATCAAGCACGAGGGTTGATAGGCATGTCCATTGCTCAAGATCTTTGATTTCATATCCTTGACATTGACACCCCTGATGAAGCCCTGGAAAAGCTAAAAACTGTTTTTGGCATTCAAAATCAAATCAGGGCCCACCAGCTTGAAAATGAGTTGCTTACTTTGGACCCCAATAATTTCTCCTCCATTGAATATTTTTTGTCCAAATTTAAGACCCTCAGAATTCTTTTAGAAGGTTGTAAGATCAAAAAGGACGATGGTAGCCTCATATATTGCATTCTTGCTAAGCTTGGTCCTGCATACTCTGTATTTTTTTCCACCTTCCATTCCACCAGAGAAGCCATCATTTCTTCAGGAACCACCTACAAGAATCCCTCTTTTGATGCCTTTTGTGATTCTTTGATAAGAGAACAAGAAAAACTTTTACACCTTGGTCTTATCACTGCTGGAAACACTTCTAAGAAAGCCTTAGCAGCCCAACAACAACCATATCAAAAGAATCCCAAGAAGCAGTATCCTAAAAAATATGGTCCTAAACCAAACAAGGGCCCTAAGCAATTTCAGCCGCAAACTGAAAAATCAAATCACCAAAATAATAAGGCAAATCAAAACAAAGGGAAGAAGACAGATAGACATTGCAAATTTTGCAATCGGGATGGCCATATAGAGTCCAAATGTTTTAAGAAGATGGAAGCCTTAGAAGCAGCAATGAAGAAGCACAACATCAATTTGGAGCACTCTTCACTTTCATCTTCAGGCATGGCACTTTCTGCTTGTGGTTGTCAAGCATCAAGATCTGGTTATGCATTAAATGTATCTTCTTATTCTCCTTCTCATGAGTGGCTCATTGATTCTGGAGCTTCTTACCACATGGATAAAAATAAATCCATGTTTTCTTCTTTAAATGATTGTAACACCAAACATATTTATGTTGGTGATGATAGATCTCTTAGTGTTGTAGGATCTGGAACCATTCATCTAGATAATGGTCGGTTTAATGATGTACTATGTGTTCCTACCTTGTCATGCAACCTTCTATCTGTTTATCAGATAACTCATTCATGTGAAGGGAAAATAGTATAATTCTCACCTCATGATGTTGTAATCAAGGACCTCAAAGATCCTAAACATATTTTAGCTACTGGCATTGCTGATGATTCCACAAGGTTGTATAAGTTTGACAACTTTGGGTCATCATGTCTTCCCTCTGTTTTTTTTGCTCATAATGATGATGTGAGCAAACTTTGGCATGAGCGATTTGGTCACTTAAACTATCGCTCTCTTCAAACTCTATGTAAGGAAAATATGGTGACGGGCCTTCCTATGGTATCTTGCCGAGATGGTGTTTGCTCCGGATGTGTACTCGAAAAACATCATCGGGATAGTTTTGACAAACGTGCCTCTTGGCACGCTTCAGCCCCTTTGCAGCTTGTGCACAGTGATTTATGTGGTCCACTTCCTGTTGTTTCTTTCTTTGGTTGCAAGTACTTCTTAACTTTCATTGATGATTTTTCTAGACGCACTTGGGTATATTTCTTAAAACTCAAGAGTGAAGTTTTTAACATGTTCTTAGCCTTTAAGGCCTTTGTTGAGAAACAATCTAGACATCAAATTCTTAAGTTAAGATCAGACAATGGAGGAGAATATGTTAACAACAAATTTATCAACTTTTGCACTGAGCATGGCATTCAATTGCAACATATTGTTCCATATACTCCACAACAAAATGGTGTAGTTGAAAGGAAGAATCACACCTTAAAAGAAATGGCTAATTGTATGCTTCAATCTAAAGGACTTGGTCTCAATTTTTGGGCAGAAGCCATTAACTGTGCAAATTACATAGTAAATCGCACTCCTACTAAGGTTTTAAAGAATATAACTCCAGAAGAAGCTTGGAGCTCAATCAAACCAGATGTAATTCACTTTCGTGTTTTTGGAAGTGATGCTTGGGCCCATATTCCAGATGCGAAACATAAAGCCTTAGAACCTAAGAGTGAAAAATGCATTTTTTTTGGATATTCTGAAGATGTCAAAGGATATAGACTTCTTCAACCAAAATCCAAAAATATAATCATTAGAAGAGATGTAAAATTTGATGAAAATATATCGGCCTGCGAGCCTAGTTCGGTGGGTGTGCCACCTTTGGCCTACGAGCCTGATTCAGCATATGTGCCACCTCTCTCTCTCTCTCTTCTATTCTTAATAGCATTCCTTCTAGTAAAGATGATGATAGCGAGGATGGCAATCCTCCTCCACCTCTGGAAATTATTCCTTACACTCCACAGCTTCCAAGATGGGTCCGCTCTACTTGGGATGCAGCAGGTTCTCTTGCAGGTGACCCTGCCGATCGACGACGTACACATTCGTAGTTCGAAAGAGCTTCTTCCTTATTGGCTCAAGTTCCAGAAAATCCTGATCCAGAAACCTTTGAAGAAGCCTCCGGTCATCCAGCTTGGGATGAAGCTATGAATGAAGAATATCGTTCCTTATTGGCGAATGATACTTGGGATC
Organism: Pinus albicaulis; assembly: GCA_034641835.2. Taxonomy (NCBI): domain Eukaryota; kingdom Viridiplantae; phylum Streptophyta; class Pinopsida; order Pinales; family Pinaceae; genus Pinus; species Pinus albicaulis. The sequence goes on from JAXQQM020082303.1 coordinate 27,196, forward strand.
TTGTTCCTCTTCCAAAAGGAAGAAAACTTGTCAGATGCAGATGGGTTTACAAAACAAAGTTTGGACCAAATGGAAAAGTGGATAGACATAAAGCTCGTCTTGTCGCTAAAGGATTTTCACAAGTTGAAGGCATTGACTATACTAAAACCTTCTCCCCTGTTGCCAAAATGAATTCTATCTGCCTTGTTCTTTCCCTTGTTGCTTCCTTTAAATGGGAAGTCCATCAGATGGATGTTAAATCTGCCTTCTTACATGGAGATTTACATGAAGAAATCTACATGGAACAACCCCCTGGCTTTATCCAAAATGACTCTAGCCTTGTTTGTCACCTTAGGAAGTCTCTCTATGGTCTCAAACAAGCTCCTCGGGCTTGGTATGCCAAAATGGATAGATTTCTATTAGATAATGGATTTTCTAGGTGTCATTATGACAACACTGTCTACACCAAGAAAGTGGGTAAGTCCTTCACCATCCTTGTTATTTATGTTGATGATCTTATCCTTACTGGTAGTGATCCAAACCATATAAACCATGTGAAGTCTAGCCTCAAAAAGAAGTTTGAAATGGCAGACTTAGGACACTTGCATTATTTCCTTGGTCTTCAAGTCTTGCAATCCAAGGAAGGCATTACCCTCTCTCAGTCCAAGTATGCCTGTGATATTCTACACCACTTTCACATGGAAGACTGTAAGCCTGCCCCTTCTCCCTTTCAGTCTGGAGTCAAGCTTTCAGTCAACTGTACTACCCCTGAAGTTGATGCTACCTTATACCATCAACTTGTTGGTAAACTTTTGTATCTAACCCATACCCGTCCTGACCTTTCCTTTGCCATTGGTCTTGTCGCTCGGTTTATGCACCAACCTCATGAAAGTCACTGGAAAGCAGCTAAAAGAATACTTCGATATATTCGAGGTACAGTTCAGTTCGGGATTCATTACAGTGTGTTGGGTGCAGGAATTACACTTAAGAAAACTCCTCAACACTTAATTTAACAACCTGGGGGATCCGTAAACTTAGAGATGAAGCACAGGTAATGCCAAAGATGGTATGAATCTTCCTAATATAAATTCCTACTTTCTTTAAAGGAAATATTGCAGAATCAAATTAAAAAGGGAAAAAAGGAAACTTGAACCATCAAAATAATCTAGGACAGGAACAAGAAAGAATGCATTTGCAAGAGGGAATTAAAGATAAAAGGAAATCACTCTAGCTAATTATTGTTTAACTATTGAGTGTGTTTTTTCCTTTAGCAGAGACACTTAGCAGTCTCATCAGATGGGCCCTTAAACTTGCTCCTTTAGAGATTTCCTTCTTGTGCTAATCTGTCTTTCACTATCACAGTCTGCTTGCATTATTCCAGGAATAGAGATTTATGCAGAAGGTATAAATGGTTTATTTACTAAAGGCTTTTTAATTCATGCAAGGGCTTGAACTTTTCCAGGTTCAAAGCACTCAGATCCCGTGGCAAGAAACTAGTTCTTGCACCGGATCAGAGCTTCCTGCACTTAGCATTTAATTCTTAAAATGGGTGCTTAATTATTGCAAGTGCTATTATACTATTAAATCAAATTGCACACATAAAAAGTGAATGTTTTTGATCTTAACAAAGTGCAGGAATAAAGAAACAATAAATATACATTTATCTTGTCATAAGCAATTAATGAAAGAAAGAATATTGTGGGAAGTAGACTAAGAAGGCTTGCTGCATCACACCAACGTGCACTGGTGTAGGTTCATTTCTCCTGCTTGGACCAGGAGGGGAAAAATGGTCAAACAGAATTGCAGAAAAGGAGATATCACACCAACGTGCACTTGTGCATGGGTTATTTATCCTGCTTGGACCAGGCGGGGAAAACCAATCGAATATAATTGCAAAAAAGGAGATATCACACCAACGTGCACTGGTGTAGGGTTATTTCTCCTGCTTGGACCAGGCAGAGGAAAACCAATATGAAATCAAGTGCAGGAAAGGAAATTGCAGGAAAAGGAAATTTATCTACTTCACACAACAGATCCTCTTGCACTCAGACATGAATGCATGTGCTTAAAATTAATCCACACTTGACAATGTAAACACAAATTACAAGAAAATAGGAAAGGGGGTAAACGTGCTGGGTTGGCTGGGCCCTAGCCAACCAACACGTTTCCCTTTTAAATAAAAATACTGCTCAGTACCTTAATCAATTCATCAGCTCAAATACAAAAACGAAATTTGTGAAACATGAGGCAGAGCTCCCTTTTATTAATTCACTGAGGCAAGTACATACATTAATACATCGTCCAGCCCAGATTCGGGCGATAACAAAATACAACAACCTGTTACCGCCTCTCTGGCTGTGTCTCTATTCTCTTTTGCTATCAAAACTTCCTCCTCCTTAGTCCTATTTACATTCTACATTATATAGATCTTTGGCCAAAGGCCATAATAGATCATTCAACCGATTACATAACCAAATGCAAAATTTAGCTTTTCGGCCTTCAAAATTAGATAGTTTAGCAAAACTAGCCATAGCCAATATCCAACTTTCGTCCTTCACAGATTCGGTCTCGGCTGCCTTTGGATCGATCTTGCTGTCGTGGCTGAAGTTGCTCAAAACGAGGCGGTGATCAAGGAGGTTCGGATCTACTACAATGATTTGATGTGCTGGCAACAGTGCAAGATCCGATCTTGCACTAGGATTAGCGGTCACGGTAAGTACTCTAACTACCAAATAAACATTGGAGATATCGATAAGTTACAAAGAGTGATTAAAAGTAAGAAATCATTTAATAAATAATTAATTAATGCTAAGTTGAATTAAAAATGTGAAAAATAAAGTTTATACGAAATATGTCACCGTGCTTGGACTGGTGCAAGATGAGGGTGCATAAAAGAGGTAAAAAAGAGGTAAATGGTTATGATTTAGGAAGGGGAAAATGGCAAAAAGAGAGAAAATTAGGGGGCTAACATTCTCCCATCCCTAAGCTGTTATGTGTCCTCACACAACTCTTTACCTTTGCAAAAAACCTTCAAAAATTTGAGCATTCCAGCTCAATCCTGCTCTGACATACTGACATTAGCCTGCAATGTTTCAGACTTCTTCTTTCTGATGTTCTTTAGTTTCTTTGTCAACTTTTTAAGTCGCTTGAAAAATTGCGCAGATCGGTACCTCCAAACTCTAACTTCTCCTTTCTTTTTCTAGATCTTCGCAGTTAATTCTTCTTTACTCTATTCTTTATCCTCCTACGCTTTAGCTATGAGTTGTTCTAAGTTCTGCACTTGAAGCTCTAGTTCAACTATCAGAGCAGTAGGAGTTACCAAATCCTCTTCTTCTTTTGTCTCGACAGGGGTTGTGTCTTCCTCAGGGACCTCAGTATCCCTCATGGTTTCAGCAAACACTTCTTCCTCTTCTTCTTCTTCTTCTTCTGGCTCTTCTTCTTCTTGTCGATGACGAAACGCTACCATCGCTTCCTTTCTAGTTTATGATTTTTAAACCACTGCTCACCAGTATTTTCCAAGCCTGTTGCTGTTGCTATAAACTCTTCCGTAACCTCAAATTTTAGAGGCCCAATTTTTACTCGGCCATTTTTGAAACTTTTGGAAAACTGTAGGGCCACTTCACTGTTGTGACCATCAAACTTTTGCAATAATTGAAGAAAGCCCGAGTCTTGAAATAGTGCAAGACTATTGTGATACTCAACAGTCTATTCTACCCTACTAAGAGACGAAGGTTCGCTTCGAACAGGCGGCATCGCTGCTTAACGGTTATGAACAGTCAAAAATTTACATGCAACAATGGAAAATTGGTTCTTATAGATAGGGATCCATCCGTCCACCATCCCTTCCATCTTATCACCCATTCATTCCACTGAAATAGTCGTGGATGTGCGACATCTTTGAGATCGTGCCATATTGGTACGTGCAACGACGTTTTAACGGCTAGGTGAGGTATTCATTACGAATGAAGGACATCTAGGATTTTGGCGGAAAGGGGAAATTATATCCAAGCAACAGTTAAACACTTCCGCACTCCTTCATAATTCAAAAAAATAACTTTAGCATTCATTAAAAAATGATCATGATTCTTAACTTAAAAACATCTTATACTTTAAATAATTTTCTCCTAGTTAATATGATAGCACAAGTACTCATCGACTAAGTGAAAGGACTTCTTATAAACTTTCATGATGACCACTTTCCTATGACGTATGCTATGAAAAGAACAAATTATACTATGTTTCTGATAGGGTGCATGCTTGCATCGGTTTTCTTGCACCGCTTAAACTATGCTATTTTTTTGGTACCATTCTGCTTGCACTTATTATATAGGACGACGTGCTTGCACTAGTGCAAGCAAAATATCTGAAAGAAAAGAACAGGGAATTTAAGTAAAATATAGGTTGGACTTCCAACATGGCTTCCTCAACTTATACTGGAAATTTTCTTCGCCTTTTCTTGATGCTTCAGAGCATATCCTTTTGCTCATTGTGCGCGAGATCCTGCAATGAATTCATGAGGGAACAAAGAAGTGGGAAAAGGGAAATTTTAAAATGTGAAGGAATTTTGTTACAAGGATTCCAGGAATAGTACCTTAAGAGGGGATAAACAGAAGTGGGATAGGGAAAAAAATTCAAGGGTAAAGTGGGGTTTTTACGAAACGGACAAGGTAAATTCAGAAGAATATGGGAAGGTTAATCATTCTGGGATTGAAGAAGAAAACTGAGGGAATATTACGAAAATGGAATATGAAGAAAGGCAGAAAATCTTCTGGAAGGTCTGCCTGCACTGGTGCAAGAAAAATAACTGCAGCGAGAATTAAGCATTACTTGAATAAAAATATCCATCCTAATTACCCCAATTGTATAAAGGTTGGTTCTGCTAAACCTGCTTTTACTTGGTGGTCGCTAGCATATCTAAAGATCAAGCAACATTCTCTTTTTATTAGAAATTTTTGATTTTCTTGCCAGCAAGTTGGTTTTTAGGTTGATCCTTTTGCAATCATGTCAACGAACTGATTTTCATAATTACAGGAAAATATTTTTTCTTAACTTTTTTTTTCTTTTTTTCTTTTTTTTTTTCTTTTTTTTTTTTTTTTTTCTTTTTTTTTTAAGAAGAAGAAGAATTCATGTTTTCAAAAGATTGGTATTACCATTCACCACAACCGTCCCGAATTGTTGTTGGACTTGCTGTGTAAAATCTTTCCTGGCAAGTGGCTGAAAATACTTCTTTAATATGTGTCCATTTACCAAGAATACTGAATTTTTTCCATCAATAGTTTTAACTTCTACTGCTCCATTCTCGAATACTCGGATCACTTCATAAGGTCCCATCCAACGTGTATGGAATTTCCCTTTAAAAATTTTAAATCTAGAATCATAAAGGAGCACCCAATCACCTGGTTGGAATTGCTTTTTTTGAATAGACTTGTCATGCCACATTTTGCGTTGCTGCTGAATTATTATGTTCTGTTGAACAACACCCCTACGAAATTCATCTAACTCATTTAATTGGAGAAGACATTGTTTTTGTGCCTCAGAGATATCTAATCCCAATTGAACTGCAGTTCTGAAAGTTTTGATCTGGAACTCAATTGGTAATAGAACCTGTTTTCCATATACCAGCCCATATGGTGTATGTCCCGTGCTATTTCTCCAAGTAGTTCTGTATGCCCACAAAGCTTCTGGTAATATTTTAGCCCAGTCTTTCCGATGCATATTTACTGTCTTTTTAAGAATGGACTCGATCACTTTTTTTGTGGATTCCACCTGGCCATTTGCTTGCGGGTGATATGACGTGGATTTCCTGTGCCAGATCTTGTATTTCTCCATCACACCCTGTACCAGATTAGAAATAAATTGCGGACCATTATCAGAAACAATTTCTCTAGGCACATCAAATCTAGTAAAGGTTTCAGTAAAAAGAAAATCAATAACAACTTTTTCTGTAGCAAAGGAAACAACTTTAGCTTCTACCCATTTTGTAACAAAATCTATACAAACCAAAATATGCTTTTTACTTAATGACGTTGGATTTATTGGCCCTATAAAATCAATAGCCCATTTTTCGAATGGCTCAATCATAACTTGGGGGCATAAAGGCATTTCATTGTTTTGATTAGGCTGGCCCATTCGTTGACAGCTATCACATTGCCTGACATACTGTTTGGCATCCTTAAACAAGGAAGGCCAAAAGTAACTAGCACGCAATACTTTATATGCAGTCCGCTTATCAACGAAGTGGCCTCCATAAGGTTCATCATGAGCAGATTTCAATATGTCAAACACTTCCTCCTCTCTTACATATCTACAGATAATCAGATCTGGACCAGTGTAAAAGAGATCTCCTTGAATCCAGGAGTATGCAACACTTTTCTGAATAATATTTCACTTTTCACTAGCGGACAAGTGGGGTAGTGTTTTCCCAGTAACCAAGTAATTAGCAATGTCAGCAAACCACAGAGAATATATTGACATAGAAAAAATATGTTCATCCAGAAAATCAACATTAACAGGAATTGCTTCACCAGGATTATCTAATCTAGAAAGAAATTCTACTACAACATCAGATTTTCCTGGTCTATCAACAATAGTAACATTAAATTCCTGCAACAATAGTAACCACCTAGTCACTCTAGTGCTAGTTAATGGTTTGTTCATCAAATATTTAATAGCAGAATGATCAATATGTACAAATACTTCATATCCTGTAATATAGTGCCTGAACTTATTAATTGCAAAAATTACAGCTAAAAACTCTTTCTCTGTAACTGTATAATTTAATTCAGCGGAAGACAAATTATTAATAATATAATAAATAGCATAGGATTGCTTATTTTCCTCATCCTAAAGTTGTGCCAATAGCCAAATATGAAGCATCGGAGGAAATGTGAAAAGGCAGGGACCAGTTAGGACCTCTCAAAACTGGTGCCTGTACCAACTTTTCCTTCAATGTTTCAAAAGACTGTTGGCAAGCTGTGGACCAAGAAAATTCACTATCCTTAGCTAGAAGTCGGAAAATAGGGGTAGCTATCTTAGAAAAATTCTCAATGAATCTTCTATAGTAACCAGCATGTCCTAAAAAACCTCTTACTTCCCTTTGAGTTTTGGGTGCAGAAAGATGCAAAATGATTTCAATCTTTGATGGATCAACCTGGATACCTTTACCAGAAATCAAATGGCCAAGTACCACTCCTGCTTTGCACATTAATCTACATTTCTTGTCACTCAAGGCGAGATGGGCTTCTTAACAACGAAGAATTACTTTCTCCATATTTTTGAGAGCTTCCTGAAAAGAATCACCAAACACAGAAAAGTCATCTATATAAATTTCTACAAATTCTAGATAAGCAAAAATGGTCAAGACTGCCCTTTGAAAGGTAGCCGAGGCATTACATAAACCAAAGGGAAGCACTTTATAAGAAAATGTACCCCATGGACATGTAAAAGTAGTTTTATCATGATCTTCAGGTGCAATCTGCATTTGGTTATAGCCACTGAAGCCATCCAAAAAGGAAAAATATTTCTTTCCTGCAAGGGTATCAAGCACCTAGTCAATGAAAGGGAGAGGGAAGTAATCTTTGAGAGTGGCTTTGTTTAATTCTCGATAATCAATACAAATAAGCCATCTTCCATCTTTCTTAGGCACTAGCACTAATGGAGAGACCCATTGACTGTCGTAAATAGGATAGATATAACCGGCATCTAAGAGTTTATGTACTTCTTCCTTCACAATATCTCTTAGAGTTGGATTCATTCACCTTTGGGGTTATCGAACAAGTCAGGTTCCTTCCTGAATATAGATATGATGTGTACAAGTTTTAGGAAGAATACCCTTCATATCTTCATAGCCCCAAGCAAAGGCACTAAGATGGTTTTGCAAAAAATTCACAAGCTGCACCTGCTGATATGAGTCCAAATCTGAACTAATATGCAAGGATTTACCAGGGCTAATGTCAACAAGAGTAGTGTCAGGCTCAGGAGTACTCAAGGGAGTGGTCAAATGCAGCGGTACAGAAGAATGAGAATCATGATTATCTTGAAAATCTAGGCTGAAAATCTGGCTCAATGGCTCAAAATTAGGCATAGTGTCTAGATTATTCAGGAAATCTTGAATCTCATCTTCTTGTGAAGACCCAGTATAATGATGGATAAGGGAAATGGGTTGAGTCTCCTCATCACTTCTTTGATCCAACCATAAAGTATCTCGAAGGTCCTGAATGGATCTGGTAGAGGGGTATAAGGTAACTTTCTTCCTAGAATCTCCATGCGAAATATACATATCATCGGAACGACATCCAATATATGCATCGGCCGTAGCAAGCCATGGTCGACCCAAGATCAAGGGATGTCCTCCTACTGGGTTCTTTGGTTGAAGCACAATGAAATCAACAGGATATTCCCAAGAATCTAATAAGATGATCACATCATCCAATACTCCTTCTGGCTTAATTTTAGATCTATCTACTAATTCAAGCACAGTGGGAGTAGGGAGAAGATGAGACAACCGAAGTTGATCCATGGTTTGCTTAGTTATGAAATTAATGGTTTCCCCCAGGTCTATAAGAACATTAGATACCGGGACATCACCAATCTGAACTGAGACAACAGGGTTTCCGGGATCAGTGTATTTTTCCATAGACACACATCCCGTCATCAACTCTACTGCCCTACCAACAAATTGAATGGTTTGGGGTTCCAATCTCTTCCGCCTGGGTTTCTTGAGACAAATTTCCTTAATAATCTTGGTACAAATGGGGATATCTTTAATGGCTTGAAGCAAAGTTATCTTAATGAAAATATTCGGAAGCTCAGATGCCAAAATAGTCTCAGAAATAGGCTCACTTCTTTCCATTACTAGCCTCTCTAGGAAGGGAGGCTGGTTGGAAGAAGATGGAAAGGATTCAGAGGTTAAGGGCTTCTTAGCGACAAATTTCAGAGAATGGTTAAGAGTTTCCTCTTCTCCTTTCTCTTCAACAATCACTATAGGTTGCTTCTGATTTTCTGATATTACAGTCCTTCCCGATCTTAATTGAATATCATGAATCCCAACTGGAATAGACTGGTACTCGAATGGTAAAGGTGGGTTTGTTACATAGATCATTTGCACTGCTTTATTATTGTTAGGATTGGGCATAGTTTGAGGAGGAAACTGAGGAGGTCGAAAGGGTGGAGTTAAAGGCAATGGTGGAGGAGACTGACTCGGAAGTTGAGGCATTGAATAAGGTGTATGCGTAGATGGATATGACTACACAGGTGGCTTGTAGGAATATGGAGAATGAGTTGGCCCTCTCCAACCTTGTTGCCATGGTTGAGAAGGTTTCCCATGCTGATATTGATTCCCATACTGCCACTGCTGATTAGTGTTAGGATAAGAATATGCATGTGAATTATAACCAAAATAGTGTGGAGAAAATTCAGGAGCCATACCTGCACCTACCTGAGGCCAATTCCTTCTTGCTCCGATAGCATACAAGTATTCAGCTTCAGGTTGTCCCCCTGTAAATACAGCTTTAAGTCCAAGTATAGAGGGACATTTTTCTGTGACATGGTCTTCTGCACAAATAGCACACTTATTAGTTTCTTTCAAATTAAGAGGACACTCTTTAGGAGGATGCTTGTCTCTACATTTAGGACAAAAAATACATAATGACTCTTGTTCCTTCATGAGTTTTTGCTGAAATTTTAAAGAGTCTAACTGTTTGGTAACAATATTCATTATATCAATTTTCATTTTTTCCATTTTATTTTCTAGTCCAATAATCATAGCATCAGTAGATTCAGTTTTTATATTTCTATTTCGAGTTCCTCTACTGGATCTATACTGATTTCTTGAAAATTTCCTGCATAATTCACAAATTTGTTCAAAAGTTTGCTGAGAAATATCACCTTGTCCTAATAGATTCAAATTATTTCTAGCATTATCAGTAAGTCCTCTTAAGAACAAGGTTCTAATAGTACTGGGATCAAACTTAAGTTTCGACCTTTGTAAAATATACATAAATATTTCTAGGTAATCTTCAAGAGTTTCATCATCATCCTGTATGATTGTAAAAATCTCATCCTGCATGTCCCGAGTTTTGCAATATTCTTGATATTTAGACAAAAACACTCTCTTCATCTGATCCCAAGAGGTTATAGTGTTTCCTCCTAACCCCATAAACCAGCGTAGAGCTGAGTCCTTGAGAGTAACAGGAAATAATCTTAACTTCTGAGCGTCAGTTGAATAATCATAACTTCTACACAGAATATCAAACTCGAATAGAAAAGAGTCAGGATCTTCATGAACTTTACCATGGAAATGAGGGAGAGCTGATGGTGGAATATTATTCATTTGCGCCATAGTATCAAGGTCCACAATTGGAAACACAAAAGTGGATTGTTCTTCACTTACTTGGTTTTCATCAGTCCCTTCCAAATGATCTTCATGGTCCACCATTGTTTCCCTTTTACTTGTACCTCTCTCAACAGGCTGAACCACACCTGAGCTGTTGTCACCAGAATCCAGGTCAATTGTTCTTGCGTGATGGGTTTGAATTAGATTGGGCTTCCTGCTTACAGAAGGAGACCCAATATGAGAATTGTTTTCAGAATTATTTTGGCCCTTAGTGGGCTTCGAACCCTTACCTTTTCCAGGCATTCATTTGAAAAAAAGAAAAATAACAAACAACTTCTAGTAAAAAATGCTGTTAGGAATCAATTAACACCAATAAAATTCCTTCAAAGAAGCTTTTCCAAACAATACTGCAAAAATAAAGAAAAATTACCTCTATTGTATAATCAGAAAATTCTTACCAAATCAAATTGCCTCCCCGGCAATGGTGGAAAAATGTTGGTGCAGGAATTACACTTAAGAAAACTCCTCAACACTTAATTTGTCAACCCACGGGATTCATAAACTTAGAGACGAAGCACAGGAAATTCCAGAGATGGTTTGAATCTTCCTAATATAAATCCCTACTTTATTTAAAGGAAGATTGTATAATCAAATTAAAAAGAGAAAAAGGAAACTTGAACCATCAAAATAATCTAAGACTAGAACAAGGAAGAATGCATTTGCAAGAGGGAACTAAAGATAAAAGGAAATTAATCTAGCTAATTATTGTTTAACTACTGAGTGTGTGTTTTTCTTTAGCAGAGACACTTAGCAATCTCATCAGATGGGACCTTAAACCTGCTCCTTTAGAGATTTCCTTCTTGCCCTAATCTGTCCTGCACTTTCGCAGTCTGATTGCACTAGTGCAAGAACAAAGATTTATGCAGAAGGTATAAATGGTGTATTTACTAAAGGCTTTTTACTTCATGCAAGGGCTTGAACTTTTCCAAGTTCAAAGCACTCAGATCCCGTGGCAAGAAACTAGTTATTGCACTAGATCAGAGCTTCTTGTACTTAGCATTTAATTCTTAAAATGAGTTCTTACTTATTAAAAGTGCTATTATACTGTTAAATAAAATTGCACACATAAAAAGTGAATGTTTCTGATCTTAACAGAGTGCAGGAATAAAGAAACAATCAATATACATTTATCATGTCATAAGCATTTAATGAAAGAAAGAAGATTGCGGGAAGTAGACTAAGAAGGCTTGTTGCATCACACCAACATGAACTGGTGTAGGTTCATTTCTCCTGCTTGGACCAGGCGGGGAAAACCAATAAAACATAATTGCAAAAAAGGAGATATCACACCAACATGCACTAGTGCAGGGTTATTTCTCCTGCTTGGACCAGGCGAAGGAAAACCAATCTGAAATCAAGTGCAGGAAAAGGAAATTTATCTAATTCACACAACAGATCCTCTTTCACTCAGAAAAGAATTCATGTGCTTAAAATTAGATCACACTTGACAATGTAAACACAAATTACAGGAAAATGGGAAATGGGGTAAACGTGCTGGGTTAGCTAGGCCATAGTCAACCAGCGCGTTTACCTTTTAAATAAAAACGCTGCTTAGTACCTTAATCAATTCATCAGATCAAATACATAAACACAATTTGTGAAACATGAGGCAGAGTTCCCTTTTATTAATTCACTGAGGCAAGTACATACATTAATACATCATCCAGCCCAAATTCGGGCGATAAAAAAATACAACAACCTATTACCACCTCTCTGGCTGTGTCTATGTTCTCTTCTGCTATCAAAATTTTTTTCTAGTCAAATTTACATTCTACATTATATAGATCTTTGGCCAAATGCAAAAATAGATCAGTCAACCGATTACATAACCAAACGCAAAATTTAGCTTTTTGGCCTTCAAAATTAGATAGTTAGCAAAACTGGCTGTAACCAATCTCCAACTTTCATCCTTCGCAGATTCAGTCTCGGATACCTTTTGTTCGATCTTGTTGTCATAGGTGGTTGAAGCTCACCCTGAAGGAGAAACAGAATAAAAAATTAGGTATCCTTCATTCCAATACCTTAGCGAACTGTTTCTTTCCCTTCCACAATCATGTTGAATCATGATGGGGATTTTGACAAAAAAATTAAAAGGAATTGTTAATTTTGGGCATTAGGTCCAAACTCCATGTTGTACTACTCGAATGATGATGCCAATATTTTTGTGGACTCCTCTTTAAAGAGGTGCAATATAAATCTAAAAAGATCATCTTGATCGGATAGAGCGGACCATTTATTTTGAATGTATTCCACTAATGTGCAAGGTCGGCGAATTTTGTAATGTCAGGCTTGGCCCCAACATATGTGTCACACACCCTCACAGATGGATATATATTGGTCAAAATTAGAGGTCATTTTCACTATCACTCATCACACACTTCTCTCTTGTGTTTGATTGGTTCGATCATCATTTGGAGGATTCTCTTCTCTCACACATGGGAAAACAACATCTAGGGTTTCAAATCTAATTTAGGTTTCCAATGCAGCTTTGACCGGCGTTTAATTTGGTCAACTCTTGGTCCATTTTATCTCAAACTCTCCCATGATTTTGATTTATGCAATCCGTGTTTTTTGGCACAAAAATCGAGGCTGGATGTTGACCTTTGACGTTGCTGTTGCTGTTGTTCTGTGTTGATCGTTGAATTTCGTTGAATTTGGGTTGACTATTATAGAGTTGTCTTGAGGTTTGTGTGACACTTCTAACTGGTTGATCATGAGGAGACTTTTCTAGTTGAAGCATCCTGTTGACCGTCGTAACACACCAAAACACATATATTTTGCTGATCAAGTTAAGTGTATTTTTGGCTTGTCTTTCGTCAATCTATTGGTATGTTCTATCAACATTTTAATTCCATGTTTATGCAATTACTATTTGGTATTGTGTTTAAAGTAAAGTTGCATCAAGCATATAACATCTATGAAAATTTACATTGAATCAGAGCTAAGGTGAAGACAAATCCCAAGTTTGTGTTGAGATCAATCACTGAAGAAGTAGCATTTGACAAGAAGCCATGGGTACCTCAAATTATAATGGCTTCACAGCTGATGATAAGTTGATTGGAAAGTCTGACTATCATGCTTGGAATATTTCTTTGGACTTGGTATTGGAATATCAAGAGGTCATGGACTATGTGCAGGGTAAAATCCAAGAGCCTCCATCATCTTCACCTCCTGCCACAAAGACAAAGTATAGAAAAGGAGAAATCAAAGCTAAGATGATCATCTAAGATTCCATCCATAAAAGTCTAGTTGCTTACATCTCTGAACTGGGCACATCTAAGGAGATGTATGATAAGTTGGTCAATATGTTTAGGTCCAACAATGAAAATCAAGTTCTTTTCTTTAAGAACCAGTTGAAGAATCTCAAGAAAGGCAGGGATGAATCCGTTCAATCCTATTTTCTAAAATTGATTGAAATCAAGAATAACCTTCTTACCATTGGGGAAACAATAGCTAATCGAGAAATGGTTCTCAACTCACTTGGAGGTCTCCCCTCTGAATGACATGTATTCATTACTACCATTCTCAATAATAATGCGATTCCTGATTTTGATGAAGTATTGTCAAGATGCACTCAAGAGAAAACAAGAATGATGGAATATGAAAATGAAGGAAATGCTGCCTTCACCGCTCATGCTAAAAAGAAGAACAATGGTGGTCCAAGGAACCATGGAAGAGTAGGGGCCAAAGGAAATAAAGGAAGATGTTACACATGTAAAAAGTTTGGCCACTATGCTAGAGAATTCCCTAATAGAAGGGATTCTCTAGGTGATGATGAAAACAACAACAGAGGGAATGAAAATCAAAGGAACAACAGGTTCAAAGGAAAGAGGAAGGCTCCCTCTGGTTGAAATGAAAATGGGAAACCATTCAAAAGGTCAAGGAATTCCAGGTATGAGAAATCTAATGTTGTTGATGATAAAAGAAATGAATCATTCTTGTATCTACCCCCTCTATTGCATCTCCACCCGAAACCTTGGATGTCTGGTTGATTGATAATGGTGCTTTAACGCAACTCACTGGGTTTAAAGGAGCTCTCTCTGATTTGATTGAGAAGGATACTAATCTGCAAATTATCATTGGAGATAATACGACCTATGCCGTGAAAGGGACATGGACTGTGACCCTTCATTTATCTCAAGGTCAAGTCCTTCGTTTGCAAGATGTTTTGTGTGTACCTGGTTTGAAGAAGAACCTTGTGTCTATTTTGGCCATGGAAGACAAAGGTTTAAAGGTGGCATTCATCGTTGGAAGGGTACATATCTGGAAGAAGAATTTCAAGGAATATCTCACTATTGGTTTTAGAGTTGATACACTCTACCAGGTTGGAGGAAGTCCATTGGGGGCTATGACATGTGGTACAATTCGTCAAACTGAATTATGACACCAGAGGTTTGGACACCTTCATTATAAAGCCCTTCCCAAAGCAAGGAAGGTAGTGGCAGGGATGCTCGAATTAAAAAATTATCATGAAGGTATATTTTAGGTTTGTGCTGAAAGAGAGGAGGAGATATGCCACGATATCACCTTCGATGAAGATGCTTCCCTTAGGAAAGTGAGAAATATTCCTAGCTCCAAGGAAGATTATGATGAAAGAAAAATGAAGCGGGAAGAGCCAAAGGATGAGATGATGCCCGATGGTGAAGGACCAATGGACCCCATTGATCCACAATAAAGAGAAGACCCTCATGGCTCCAGGATACTCTTAAAGATGCCGAGAGACATATAGCCCCAAGGGGGACATTCCATGAAGGTAATAAGACAAATAGATCCCAAGGGTATCTAGTAGCCATGAGTATAATCGTACAATATAAGCCTGTATTTTTTGAAGAAGCCATAAAGCATCAAGTCTAGAAGGATGCTATGGATGAAGAGTGCGAGTCCATTATGAAATTATGTCTGGGATGTGGTTCTGAGACCAGAGGAAAAGGCTTTTTTACCTCGAAATGGCTCTATAAGATCAGGCATGGCTTTGATGATAGTGTTGAAAATTTCGAGGCAAAATTCATTGCCCGAGGCTTCTCACAAAAGGAAGGCATGGACTATGATGATATATTTGCACCTGTGGCCCGATATACCACCATGTAATCTATTTTTTCCCTTGTTGCTATGCAAGTATGGAATCTTCATCAAATGGATGTGAAGACCGCCTTTCTGCATGGTTCAATAAAGGAACAAGTGTATGTGGAGAAACCTCTGGGGTTTGAAGTCCGGGATAGGGAATCTCATGTATGCAGGTTGAATATATCCCTCTATGGTTTGAAGTAAGGCCCCAGGGCTTGGTACGAGACGATAGATAGATACTTGATGAAGTTGGGCTTCACTCGAAGTAATGCTGATCCAAACCTTACTTCAAGGTTGATAGAGAAAAGCCTCTCATTCTGGTTCTCTATGTGGAAAATCTCTTCCTGACAAGTGCTGACCCTCTCATTCATCAGTTTAAGAGGGAGCTTGCTTCTGAGTTTGAGATGAAAAACCTAGGATTGATGCATTAATTCCTAGGCTTGGAGGTCTGTGTTATCTTCTTTCCACAACTAATCACGCGTGGGGGGGGGGGGGGGGTCACACCGAGCCCCCCCTGTTGGGGTCCGGGGTAGCGCCCTGGAAATTTTTTTTGGTCCTTATTTTCCAATGGGTGGATCCACCCATGGTTTTGTGCATGGGTTTGCACATGGTTTTGGGGTACGATGGTTTTCAGCCCCTGGTATTTTGTAGATCTGGTCAAGGGAAATACGATTATGTTCTAATCCAGGGTTAATGAATTGGTGTTTATGTATGCTTCGGCATGTATATATATGTGTTGTAACACTAAAAGGAATTTAATGAAAAATCAAGCTGGTCATCCTGATTTGGGATCCAGGGGAATATCTCTGTGTTTATCTGTTTTATTTTTTATGCTCTCGCTACTGTTTATTTTCTGTCTTTAAGATTCGTTTGTAGATACTTTCTGTATAGGTTTAAAACCTACATTTTGTATCAGAGCAGTTTCGGCTTCAAGGGGACACCTTTGCTGCTAAGGGGTTTTTTGCTCGGGCCTGAGGTAGACCTTGTTCACTGGGAGATCTACAGGATCGATTCTTGCGGTGAAAAAAGATGGTGAGCGATGAGAAGATAGAGATCGAGAAATTTAATGGTCAGAGTTTTGAGTT
Source organism: Pinus albicaulis (assembly GCA_034641835.2). Taxonomy (NCBI): domain Eukaryota; kingdom Viridiplantae; phylum Streptophyta; class Pinopsida; order Pinales; family Pinaceae; genus Pinus; species Pinus albicaulis. Next base: position 43,717 of record JAXQQM020082303.1, read on the forward strand.
GTGGAAGCTCAAGATGGAGGATATGTTGGTGGATAAAGATAAGTGGATCGTGGTAGATCCGGGTACTAAACCAACGACAATGTCAGATGAAGACTGGAAGAAGTTGGATTAGAAGGCAAAGAGCACAATACTATTGTGTGTCTTAGATTCAATATTATTGAATGTATCTGGGGAAGCTACAATGAAGACCTTGTGGGACAAGCTAGGGAATTTGTACCAATCTAAGTCTCTGGTGAATAAATTGTTCCTGCGGAAAAAGCTGTATAGCTTGAGGATGAAGGATGGAGACTCGGTGATTGAGCATTTGAACACCTTCAATACTATGTGTTGATATTGCAACAAGATGATGAGCTTAGTGGAAAGAAGTCGCCTTCACTAAGTCGGCCTGCCGGCTATTTTTGGCGCAATTCTATTTTTAGACATGTCGATCATATTCTATGAGTTGCAGGATGCTATTTGTGGATGGTTGGTCAAGTTGGAGAAATAGATGGAATTATATTTTTAGACATATTGGGCGGAATCTATTTTTAGATTGCCAGTCTAAAAATAGATATGTCGAATATTATTAGCTCTTAATAATATTTGGACTATAAACATTATCTTATTCTCTTGGAGCACTTTAGTTAAGTGCACAAATGTGGCACAGGAGCTGACAGAAGGAATTACGCTATTCCTGAGGGTTAAGTGGAGCTATTGTAGAAAATTTGAATAACTGATATGTTATCCACCAAGATTCTCCTAATCACACACTATTTTAGCTTCATGCACAATACAAAATCTCTTCTACCATTGATCATTACATGCAGAAATAAAATCAATTCCATGCACACATTAAAACCATAAAAATTCACACATATGAACACAGTAATTCATGGGAAAGATTAAAGCTGAAAACCCCTAACTATCTGTATATTATATATGTCATAGAGATCATGTAACAATCATCATACAAAGCTCCTCATAAGCTCTCAGTATAATCTCCACTTGCTACAGACTAATCAAGCTAGATCTAGCAAAACACATGCTCCAATCTTTGCCACTTGATAGCCTGCCTCTACTGCGCAATCCTTGCTAAAGAATGCCTCTTGATGAGAATTTATTACCCCAGCGTTGCTCACGCAGTATTTATAGGCATCTCTACTGAGTGTTGGATGCAAACCATGCATCACTTATAGTTACAACTGATAGTCACACTTTCCCTTTCACCTATCTCTGCACTGGTCTCCACTGAAACTGTCCATGCACTGAATTTAAATGATGTATTCTTTAGTTGATTAATGAGTTTATAATTAGTTGATTTATGTTGTATTCTTTAGTTGATTAATGCATTCTTTAGTTGATTTATTGTATCAATTAGTTAAACTAGATACAAATAGCTCAACTATGTTTAGATTAGTTAAACTGAACACAACTCCATTAACTCCCTCAATCAACTCCACCAAACTCTGTCACATGAGTTCTAACTGAAGTATCCATGCAATAGCTCCATTTAACCCTCAGGAATAGCGTAATTCCTTCTGTCAGCTCTTGTGCCACATCTGTGCACTTAATTGAAGTGCTCCAAGAGAATAAGATAATGTTTATAGTCCAAATATTATTAAGAGCTAATAATATTCGACATATCTATTTTTAGACTGGCAATCTAAAAATAGATTCCGCCCAATATGTCTAAAAATATAAATCCATCTATTTTTCCAACTTGACCAACCATCCATAAATAGCATCTCGCAACTTATAGAACATGATCCATATGTCTAAAAATAGACTTTGCGACAAAAATCACCTGTGTGGCCCCCACCTAGTTTAGGTGATCACTTTCCAACTAGGATCAGGAATGATGTTTCAGGATGCCTCCTTTACTGTTTCTTGTTGCAATATTCAATAGCTATTGCATGGATACTTTAGTTAAAACTCATGTGACAAAGTTTGGTGGAGTTATTGAAGTAGTTGGTGGAGTTGTGTTCAGTTTAACTGAGTTAAACATAGTTGAGCTAGTTGTATCTAGTCTAACTGATTGATACACTAGTGAGAGTGGTGTAAATTAATTATTAATTAATTCACTAATTATTAAATCATTAATCAACTAAAGAATACATCATTTAAATACAGTGCATGGACAGTTTGAGTGGAGACCAATGAAGAGGTAGGTGAAAGAGCAGTGTGACTATAATGTTGCATGATTTGCAACACATAGTGGTTGGAGATTCCAATGAGGATTGCATGAGCAAGGATGGAAAAATTCAATTTCATTCAGAGCCATTCTTCAGCCGTGATTGCGCAGTAGGGGCAGGCTATCAGGTGGCAGAGATTGGAGCATGTGATTTTCTAGATCGGACCTGTTTAGTGTGTAGAAATTAGAGATTATACTGAGAGCTTGTGAGGAGCTTTGTATAATTATTGTTACATGATATATATGACATATAATATACAGATAGTTGGGGGTTTTAAGCTTTAAGCTTTCCCATAAAATACTGTGTTCATATGTGTGAATGTTTATGGTTTTAATGTGCGCATGCGATTGTTTTTATTTCCGCAATTAATGATCAATGGTAGAAGAGATTCTGTATTGTGCATGAAGTCAAATAGTGTGTGATCAGGAGAATATTGGATGTATAACATATCAGTTATATAAGTTTCTACATGGTATCAGAGTGATTTTGATCATTGGAGCAATTGCAAAACATTGAAGCGGTTGAGTTTTGTGCTGGTGGAATTCGAATTTGTAGTAGTGTTTTCTTGGTGTCGAAGTTGAGATTTATTTCAACGGATTGCGATTGGAGTATGCCCTTGAGGGCAGCTCAAATTATATTGCATGGAAGGACAGGATGGAGGCGGTGTTGGATGACAATGGGTTGAAGGAGTTCATAGATGCATAAATTCCAAAACCTACTTCTAGCAATGCTGCCGCACTTGACGCATGGCAAAAGAAGACAGCAAAGTGTCAAAGGATTCTGTTGGAGGGTGTGAAGGATAACATAGTGTCCATACTTCATGGTAAAGCTTCTCCATTCTTGATGTGGAAAGCTTTGACAGATTTATTCCAAAGCAAGAGCGACCAGAGGAAGTTGGCGCTCAAGGATAAACTCAGGAACATAAAAATGGAGAAAGGCGACAGTATACCCAAGTACGTCACGAAGTTTGTCTAGTGCAGGGATGAGCTGGGAAGTGTGGGGGTTACTGTAGATGATGAGGAATTGGTGAGCTTGGCTCTCCTTGGGCTTCCGAAGAGTTGGCATTCCTATCAGGACTCTATCAATGGTTGGGAGAAATTTCCAGGATGGGAGTGATTTTGGTCGGATCTTGTGCAAGAGGAGATAAGGCGGAATACCAGGGATGGATATTCATCAAAGAATTCAGATGAATAAAATTGTGCTTTGGCTGCCAAAGAAAGGAAGGGGAAGAGCAAGAATAATTCTTATCAATTCGGTGCAAAAGGCAAGAAGCAGGACATGTCCAAGGTGAAGTGCTTTCACTATCACCAACACGGACATTACGCCACTAATTGTCCACAGAAGAAGAAAAATAAGCAGGATGCTGGATCTACAGCTGGAGAGGCCTTAGCCTCGCAGTTTGAGCTATATTTTTCATTGATCGCATGCTTGGTCTCAATTATGATGGGTTCAGTGTGGTTTCTTGACAGTGGTGCGTCTTTTCATATGACTGGAGACAAAGATTTGTTTACTGATCTGGATGAGAAAGATCTTGGAGTGCACATCGAGATGGGCGATGATGGTAGATACAATATGACCGGTATCGGGACCATTTCCTTTAAGAGGGAGTCTGGTAAACCCTTCGTATTGAAGGAAGTGATGCATGTTCCAGGATTGAAGAAGAATCTGATCTCAGTGGCCGTGTTAGAAGACAAGGGATATGATGTTGTCTTTAGCGAGGGAAAGGCTTTCTTGCATAGTAAGGCAACCACAGGGCTAGGATTTCTGAACCTTGTTGGTGTGCTTCCACCCCACCATGATGATATTGAGTTGTTTTACCTCTCTTTGATTTGTGCCTCGTATGCATCCTACCCATGGAGTCCCGAACTCATGGGAAGTACCTCTCATCTTGGCCAATGAGGTGGAAAATGTGGATAGAGACCGATACCAAGACTGATGGACGCATCGAAGATTTCTATACTCTCTATGTCTAATATGGAACATGTCCAACCACTTGATTTGGGATCAATTTTAGTGAGGTTTTGGACCTCCAATTGACTTCGGGTTAGTTAAACTAACTTCGAGTTAGTATGAGACTCCTTTGAGTCCTATAGAGGTTTCAGACCTCTGAGCTAATTTTGGGTCAGCAGGGAGTGATGTCTTTGTGACTCACCATTTGAAATAAAGAAGTGAGCAAAGCAAGTTATGAAGGGATGACACACGATGTTTGGATGGCACAGGTGGATGGAGTTCTCCCTCGTTGAGAGGGAGTGTTAATTTTGGGAAAATAGGTCCAAACTCCATGTTTTACTACTAAGATGATGATGCCAATATTTTTATTGGACTCGTCTTTCTGAGAGGTGAAAGATCGATCTAAATATCATCTTGATCGGATGAGCAGAAAATTTATTTAGAATTTATTCCACTTATGGGCAAGGTCGGCTAGAATTGTAATGTAGGCTTGGAAGCCCAATAGATGTGTCACACACCCTCACATATGGATATATATTGGTCAAACTTGGAGGTCATTTTCACCATCACTCATCACACACTTCACTCTTGTGTCTGATTGGTTCGATCATAATTTGGAGTCTTCTCTTCTCTCATACATGGGAAAACAACAGTTAGGGTTTCTAGCACAACTTTGACCAGTGTTGAATTTCGTCAACACTTGGTCCATTTGACCTCAAAATCTCCCATAATTTCGATCTTTTAAGTCCACATTTTTTGGCACAAAAATCGAGGCTAGACGTTGAAATTTGACCTTGTTGTGTTGACTTTCTGTTGCTTTTGTTCTGCATTGACCGTTGACCAGAGAGCATTGACTTTAGTTGACTTTGGGTTGATTGTTGTAGAGCTCTCTTGAGGTTTTTGTGACACTTCTGGTTTGCTGACCGTGAGGAGACTTTGCTGGTTGAAGCATCTTGTTGACTGCCGTAACGCACCACAACACATATATTTTGTTGATCAAGTTAAGTGTATTTTTGGCTTCTCTTTAATTGATCTATTGGTATGTTCTATTAGATTTTTAATTTCATGTTTATGTGATTGCTATTTGGTATCGGGTTTAAAGTAAAGTTGCATCAAGCATAGAACACCTATGAAAATTTACAGGAATCCAGTTTGAACAATTATCCTTCACAGATTTTGTATAATCATGGACCTCCCTGCAACACAATTCTCAAGCCTGAAAGACCATGTTGAAATCATGACTCAATCCCATCCAATTAATACATCTCCTCTCCATTTAATGGCATCGAACTTGGCATGTATCTCACTCTTGGGCTCGATCAAAATCCGCACGCCTTTGTCCGCTCCAATTTTGTGCATTTTCTCCCTGTCAAGCATGATCGCTCTTTTTTTTTCCTGTTGTCTATTCCTAGCTTCCTACTTAGAACCCACCCCTGTTCATCCTTTTCGCTCTCAACCCTCCCTCCTCCCATCATGAAATAATCTCTAAGCAGGTGTGCTCTATTTTGCACAACTCCTACAACCCCTGCATTGCATCCTTTAAGTGCATCTAGTCCCTTCACCATCCAACAACCATTTTTCTGTGTGTCGAATCTAATATTTACTTACTTGTGTGATCTCATCCTCCCCGCAGCTCTATAGATCTCTCTCCAAATCCTACCTCTCTGTTATCTTAGTGATATTTGATTTTAGAGTAGTTTATCTGAAGCCGTTTGAGCTCTTCCAATCATCAATGCAACTCTGCAGTTCTCTTGGCATAGTCCTTCTCCTAGTCAACATAGTGCACTTGGAGCAGAAAATAGCTCTCCTTGTCTCCAATGCACAGAGGAATCATTTCTCTGCATCTCACCATCAACATATCGACAAGAAGTCTCCTTGGAAAGCAACAATGGATTTAAATATAATAGAAAGAGCCTCAAAAAATGAGAGATGCACCATGTGCAGAGCTAATAAATTCATGATTGACAAAGTAAGAGAGACAATTCAAGAATTAAAGCTGCAAGTAAGATCATAGAATTTGACCTTGAAGAGGCATCTTGAAGGACAGACGGAAGAAATATCCATCCTCAAAAACAAATTTTCTCACCTGGAAGAGACTGTCAGCTAACTTAAGAGCATCACCCTGAATCAGGAGGGGGAAAACTCTAACTACCAAGGCAATAAAAAAATATCGCATCAAGAACAATCAATCAACAATAAATAGAATATCTCAGAAGATAATGAAGGACCTCCCCTCAGCATATAATAATATTTTTCCATTATGTTATGTAAATGTGTTTCTCTACTTTTTTAGTTTGTAAGGCAGTATGCCAAAAATGTAGTAGGAAATCTGGGAAATTTTGGAAACAAGGCTATAGGTAATCAGGACTGCTCTCCCGCTCTTATCTCCTTAAATATGCTTCTCTTTAATCCCTTCATGTAATGGGAGCTTTCTCCTTCTATTTTTGGAATAAATATATCAATAACCAACTTTGATATATATATTGTTCCACTATTTATTGTTCTATGTACATAGTTGCTAATATTGATAATGATATTATGTGGTGAATATAATAAGTAAATATTTAAATTTTTTACATGCAAATTTCTACAACAAAGAACAATCTAGCCCTAAGAAAATTTAACATGGAATAAAATTCAGGATAAAGAAAAGTCATCGAGAACACCCCTTGAAGACCCTAATGATGGAAGTACATGAATATGGTTAAAACCTAAAAGAGTGTTATGGTTTGAAGGAAACCCTTTTTCTTTTGTTAATACAAGCTAGGGAGAAAACCTTGAGTGAAATTCATATGAAATAGCCCTGGTATGATTTAGAATTATTCATGATATGATATGAAGATGTCATTCAATTATTCAAGTACCTGGTAGATTCAGAGAAACCCTAGTATGATATGATTGGTGAGAAGCCCATAATAGTTTTAAATAAACCCTAGGAGAAGGTTCTGTTACAAATTCAACGGTCATCATTGATGGTTGGAGTTGGCTACTGATGAGAGAAGATAAAGGATACATGTGGTATTCATGAGGATGCATCTCTTCTGAAGATGATATTGACATATGATTGATGGACCATGATGCCTCTTGGCTAAGAGGGAGACAGGATCAAGAGGGAGCTGCAAGCCTCCTCCAAATCTACATTAAATATAAGTACTTTCAAGTTTGATTTTATTTCTTTATAAATTTATTTTTCTCAATTATCAAAGATTATTCCTACATGAGTATTTTATTTGATTCACTAACTTCTTGGAGGAGTATGTAATCCATATGGAGAATCATCAATATGAAAATTATTATAGGAAGGGTTGGATCCAAGAGGGATATGATGCAAGAAAATGAAGGAGCCACCCTTACATCTAAGAGAAGAGATATTGTCTTGCCTCATCACCAGGTACACTTTTATTATAATTTTTTCCTTGGCTATTATTTCTCTTGCTCTTGTTTTGTGATCATAGGTATATATGACGAATATGAGGAATATGTCCTCTATATCAAGATTGAGGAATATGTGGAGCCATCCCATGACTTGAATGGAACATGAAATGGATAAGATCTCAAGACATCGACATAAGGGTTGCAGTCCCCTTTGTTGATAACTATGATTGAAGAATCCTCCTATTCAGAGGGAATAAATTGAGTGAAATAGCATGATATGATGCTGAGAGAGATGTGTCCTTCATGCAAGGATTATTAAAGATGACTGAGATGTAGCAATTTTGATGCTTCCACGATATGGTTCAAAATATGATAAGAAATATGCTCTCAGAGAAATAAGGATATGATGAGATCCTAGCACTTGTTTTTCAATGCTCTATTATCAGATGTTTGTAAATTTTTATTCCTCCATGATTTCTATAAGGAGCATACATGGAACTTCCTCAAATGGAAATTAGACTTATGATGCAAATGGAAATTCCTCCCTAGTGGAGAGGGAGTGTTGAAAATTGGGAAACTTCAGGATGAATTTCCCTAGAGGGAAACCCTAATGCCCCATGGAAGCCCATCTTCCCTAAAGAGAAATATTAAAATTGTATAATATCGTGGGAAAGAAATTATTAAGGTAATTGGAATATATATTTAATTGGTATCACTATTTTGAGAAAATTTTAAATTATGAAATTCCCTCCAAAATTCAAAGTTGGCTTAGTTAAATAAAACCCTAGAAAGGGATAATCAATGATCCTTAATATTGTATAAATTAAATAGAGCTTTGAAAAGTTTTATTATCATCAATTTTCCATCTTGGTCATCAAATTTCTGAAGATCGCTTATCTATTTGGTAACTCTACGCAATGTTGCAATGGTTCATTAGTGTTGAGAAATCTAGGGAAACTTTGTTTAATTTGATTTATCCACTATTTCACAATTTCTTGTGATTTATTATTTTATTCTTCTTAGTATAAGTTATGTTATTATCATCAAGACAATTTCCAAAAACACCAGATAACACATGATGTAGGCACTCAGCCAGGGAAAAACTCTATCTAGGGGAAAACCTAGTCAATAATTCTTCCTTATGTATATTCATATGACAATGAGACAACCAAGACCAAGACAAGGACCTCCTTTCCTCCATCAAGTCATCCTCATTAATATTCAATGAACATTACTTAATTTTAAGGTCAAAATATTCATGGTGTGGACCACCTTCTATTGCAGACTTCGATTTCCTTTCACTTCAATGGAATTTTAGTTTTTGGGCTCCTTTCATTCCTATGTAATTCAAAAACTTTGGCCTCCTCTGATTTCAGACTTTGAATTCCTTTAATTCAAACTTCAGCTACCTTTATTCATTATGGGACTTTCAGTTTCCTTCATTATTGATTTAGGCTATCTTCCTTCAAACTGCGGCTTCCTTGTCTATGGGATTTCAAAGCCGAACTTGCTACTCTTCTCTGAAACTAGATGAGCTTCAGGTTATATAGTCGTTGGAGCCTCCTTAAAATAATTCTAGATGATCAATTGAAAGGGATCGACTTTATATAGGCCAACTTGTCATTGTTTGTAGGTCAACTAGTAGATAGTTGGGGAGGCTGACTTCATGGGGAAGGCATAGGACAACAATTTTCTTTCTTGACTTGAAGGAGCCCAAGAACGGTTTCAACTTTCTTACAAAAATAATTTTGAATTTGACTCAATAAAAATCCTAGAGCACACAATGGGTGCTTTGACCTATTGACTATTGAACCATGCTTGAATCCCATGCTTTAACAAGTCAATTTAAATAAAATTTAATTTTCTTTCTTTCGATAAATATATTTCATTTTGACTCAAGTATAATGAAGACCTAACCTAGTTATATTCTTCAACACTCCCTCTTAACAAGGGAGGTATTCATACTTAATTACATATGTCTATGGAAGATCTCAAAATTCATGATCTACAGAGAGTTTAGGCACCGCAATTCCTTGGACTAGATTCCTGACCAGGGAACTATCCAAGGTTCTCAAAATAGTTTAGGAACTCATGGTGCCATGGACTAGATTCTTGACTAGGGTAATCTATCTGAGCGAGACTAAGATGGACTAAATATTTCAGCCTCTCTAGGTACCATCAGGCTTACTTGCTAACCATCAACCCAGGGATCCAGGTGTGTATCCCAGGTCAGATCTCTATGGCCAACACAACCCTCCCTACGTCAGGATCTAGACATCAACACATAGTTTCACCCATATGTCCTCCCATGAAATTTTTATCACACACAAAGCCTTAATACTCCTGATTTTTCTAATTGGTAGAAAATCCTCCCTGATCAAATAGATTGGTAACAACAAATCTCTCCTGATCAAATTTATCGGTAACAAGAATGTAAAAAATTCTATCAAGCCTCCGAGATATTTACCAGTACAAACATAACCCCAATTAGTAACAAACTTTAAAATAATAATAAGTAAACACAAACCCTAGAGGTATTCAATTATCTTGATGTTGCTTCTCAATTAATCACAGTAAGACTTAGAGACTTCCACATGAATCTTGACAGAAGATTCCATACATCTTCCTTTCCTACTTCACATGTAGCAACATATTATACAACCAGAGCAACACCTCAAAATTCATTCTCCAATTTCTTATTTCAAGGTACCCATCATGACTATAATATTCCCTCCCTCTTAAATAGGGAGATCTAATATATCTAGAATCCCTCTTAACTTAGGGATATCATATTTCTTTCATAAAATTGGAGAATATTTCATGACTTCCATCCTTCTTATCAAAGTTATCTTGATCAAATTTCTATATCATTCTTATTAATCAAATCAACTTTACTTACAAACACCTTCACCATCTTGAAGATTATGTACCTGCACAACTTAGATAACAAGTACAACCAAATCCACATAAGCATTAACCTTATCTTAATCATGGAAGCATTAGAATTTAGACACTAGATACATAACCTCAGTTAGGTTCATAACCAGCAAGAGACACATGCTTTTATACTTCAAATTATTTCATTGGTCTTTGTTACAAACCCTAAATCACATCAGTAACTTAATCAATATATCAATCTCATTATATCTAGGGCATTAATATCTCTTTCAATGATATGAAAAATTATTTTATATAATAAACCATAGAAACAATTCAAACAAGTATAATTCAGCAATGCATCTAACAAATTTCATAATTCATATGTCAGACTTCTTACTAGGATTTAGTGCAAGCCTTACATTTCATAAATGAGCCTTTAAGCTTCAACAATCAAAACGAATCACATCTCAATTTAAAGTTTAAACAACACGACTAGCTTCTACGAGGGTTTTGTTGTAAAACCTAGATTCATAATCAAGACTAAACAATATCATCCTCGAGTATCAAACTTTGACTAGGTATTAATTACAAACCCTAGGAATTATGACCATCAACAATTAGGTCAACACATATACATATCTAGGATTTCATAATCACGCACAAGCATATCATAACAACATATATTAGGAAAACCTAATGACATAAACATATTAAATTTAGACATATAACAAACTTGATTAGAAGTACATCATCTAAAATAAGGGTATTTCTTATCAACCCTACCAAACCATAAATATATATGGTTTCAATACATAACACAACAAATCCAAATTTACCAAAAACTCACAAATTAGGGATTTCAGACATCACCATCCAAACCTACTGGATTAGGGTTTCCATAACCATACCATAACCCCAAACATGGAATTTCCATCAAAAGCTTCAAACATCAAAAATAACATTTTCTTAGACTTCACCAATATCCCTAAGTAAGCTAGGATTTCACACATTATCATCAACATGCCCTTAAGTTATGGTTTTACAGAGAATCGTTTTAGGGTTCTATAAGAATGATCAAAGATATGAGGAGGGTAGATTTATCTAAAGATTAATCACTCGTTCAATAATATTTAAGATTCAAAATCCTAGGCATGAAAGAGTTAGTAATGTAGAACAAACCTTTTAAAAATGACCATACCTTGTAATATGAAGAAGATTTACTATGTCTTTATATGTACCTTGATTTACTCCTTTCACAAATCGGGTAAGTTTAATGAAGGGCTACCTTCTTCATAGTTCACCTCCTTATTTGTCAATTCGTGCTTTAAGGATTTGATTTACCAAGTCACCATTCTTAATATATTCATGCACTATTTCTTGATAAGCAGAAAATATGAAAATGCAATGGCGTTATAATTATCTAAAATTTTCATTACAAATTCTAGACAACATTCATTCTTGTTCAAGAAATTTAGTTCTAACTATCCTTACATAACTTTGGCTTGATGTTCTATTGAGCTTGTTGCTTGTTCTTGCAATTTGCATACACATGTTAGATAACTAAAGGAAAAAACATAAAGAGCAGTACCAATACTTGCTTGATGAATATTTTGAATTGGTCCTAAGATGTCTCTTCATTGACTGTAATTGAATGAAATTCCTATATGTTGGCTGATGTATATTGCTTCTCTTTTGAGATAGGATTTTATAAACAGTAGAATCTTCGTTTACTCCCTTAAACTCAGATTGTGTTCTACTTATTTGGACTTCTTAAAAATCTTGGATGCAATGTCACTGTAAGTCTTGAGCTTAGCATATATATATATATATATATAGTTTTTCCTTCACAAAAATTTATTTTGACTCCCTCAATTATAAAGATGGTTGTAGCTTCAAGTGTTTTGAATGTTCTCAATAAATTTGACTATTGTTCCCTTCCTTAAGGACAAATTTTGTTGGAAATTTTAAGTATTTGATTCAATTTCCCTATAATCATTTGCACAAGAAATTATACTTCGTACCATTTAAGGTGAAGCCAAGAATTTGGATGATAGAATGTCATAAACATATATCATTTTGGATTAGCTTTGGATGTCCTTGCATATTGTACTCCTTTTGATAGTAATATAGCTTTAGTACTTAGAATTCAAATTCTTGTTGAAATTATTTTAAACCCTATCCTTTGAGCAAAAAAATTTTCGTCCCTTATCAAAGGACTCAATTTTGAATAGGTTATCATCTTGGCTTTTCAGAATTCCAGAATGGTGTCACCGAAGCTTTCTTTTACATGCATTTGATCCTTTAGTTCATGCTTACAACCTACTTACAGAGATATGTCCAGAATAGACTTACTTCAAATCATTCCTCTTGTTTACTTCATGAAAAGGCTTGAAACTCTATTTATTTTTCTCAAGAATGATCTTCTAGTTGCCTCAAATCACTTGTCCTTAGATCTGATACCATGTTGAGAAATCAAGGGAAGCTTTGTTTAATTTGATTTCTCCACTATTTGACAATTTATTGTGATTTATTATTTTCTTCTTCATAGTAGTTATGTTAATATCATCAAGGCAATTTTCAAAAACTCAAAAACACCAGAGAACACATGATTTAGAATCCCATTATACATTTTTTTTGGCATCACTCTTCAGGTAGAATCTCACTCTCTTATATGGCTCGCACTCAATGCCTTTATGGAACATTTCTCTGGCTTGTATTACAGTATCACAGTGGTATTGCAGTAACAATGACATCATTATATATGCAGTGACATCGTTCACATTCAGTGGCATCATTTATGTTTTGTAGCATCTTATATATATATATCGAGAGAGAGAGAGAGAGAGAGAGAGAGAGAGAGAGAGAGAGAGAGAGAGAGAGAGCATTTTATTTTTACTAGCTTCTATGTGGTTTGTTGTGGCTTTCTCTTCTTTGTGGCATGATACATTTTGACATGGAAAACAATATATATGACATGGCAGACACCCTTAGTATGTATGATATGGAAGATAGTATGTATGACATGGAAGATAGTATATATATGACATGTTAGACAACCTTGGAATGTATGATATGGCGGATAGTATATATATGACATGGCAGATAGGCTTGGTATGTATGATATGAAAAACAATATGTATGACATGGAATACAATATATATATGACATGGAAAACACCCTTGGTGTGATATTCCCTTTTTTGGTGTCACATACGACAGGGTTAGGTTGGACTTCGAGATTTAGAAGCAGACATGTCACAGGTACAGATTAGTGCTATCAGTGGGCTCAGGGGCTTTTTGAAGGAGTTTTGAGGAGTTTCCATGGTGCCCGGTGGCATTCACTTGATATATTCCATCATCTGAGCAGTTTGGCTTTCGTTCCAGTGCATTCCGACAACTTTCATAAATTTGAGTTATTTGTGGGCTTCATTCAGCTGATTACACTCAAGGTGGCATTCCAGGAGGAATACATGATGGAACACCTTAGTGTAATAGCTCATTGGAACTAGGGCGAGGATACCTACATGATAGGATAGTTGGGCATGAGTTTCAGTGACCAGAGGAGACATGGTAGCCGATTTACTCTTTTTTTCATTAAAAAGAAATATTTTAATAAGAGGGAAAAGTGCACCATGAATAAAATAATGATATAGAAGGCTCCAAGAGATATATAAAATAAAGGGAGGAGGAAATTGAAGGATATCTTTGGATCATATCATTTTATTGTATGAGAGGTTTGAGACGTGGTTCTCTCCTTCAGCCGTAGCCCTAGGATGGAAACCCTCGGGTGATTTGTGAGTGTTGGATGAAAACCCAACTCTCATGAGGAGAATTCACTAAGAAGTTTCACAGAGCTTCAGGGATTGGTGTGAGGATCATTTAGATCTTCAATAGGTGCTTCAGTAGATTCAGTGGTAGCTGTTTTCAGAGGGAGAGTGCAACAATTCAGTTTTGGAGGCCATCGCCGTGTAGCAATGTAGCAGATTGTATTGTTGGCCAATTTTCCATCTCAGCTCTTTCTGGGTGAGATCTATATTTAAACCCCGTTATTATTTATAATAAAAGCTGAGATTCTTCTTGTTCTATGTGGTATTGGATTGCAATATTTTATGTGTTTTATTTTACATGGAAATCTTCTGTTAAATGCATGTTGATTTTACTGCATAATTTCAAGTTTAAGTAAATTCATGCAAATTTAGTAAAATATCCCATTTAAAGATATTATAGTGGTATCAAAGCTAGTGATCTTGCCAGCCTGAGGGTTTATTTCAGAACGAAAGTTTTGGGTTGTTCTCAAAAGTGCCAATGAGAAACCTATATGTTGGCGAGACATTGTTTTGCAGGGATTCCAAATTATTGTAAAAAGTCGAGTATTATTTGAGGGAGGCCGGTATTTTTTGAGAATGGTTGTTAGTGGAATAGCGCAAATATATATATATATATATATATATATATATATATATATATATATATATATATAAAGAGAATATCATTGGCGGGAGGCCAAGCAACCAATGAATTGTTGAGTTAGATCGAACAAGGGCCAAATCACCAGAATGTAGTATGATGCAAATTTTATCTTATGAACAAGTAGATCTGGTCTGTCCAGATCATGTTTTTCACATGAGTTGATTGGTGCCAAAAGTTGCGTGTTCGATTGATATTGTATGTACTGCGCATTTGAAAGGTCGAATGGTAAATTGTATCCTGTACATACCAAAACAAAGGCCGAAGGTTGGACACGAGATTCTTGGGGCAATTTTGAAGAACGTGATAGGGTAATAATCGATTGATGTGTGTGGGTTTCGTTCTTTAGTTGATCCAATCAGATAAAATGAACATAAAATTTTGTGGTGGGGCCGAGTTATAAAATACCAAGGTTGTGCAATGTATGATTTACTATGTGGTGCAATGGGGAAGCTCGAGTAGCAGAGCAATAGTGGCCAAACTGAGTTCTAAAGACCATGGACTGTGCAGACAAATAGAGAATCATATAGGGGCCAAATCGAATGAGTTAGAATTTTGATTTCCATCCATATGGGCCTCCAATCAAATCGGGGTCAGTCTTGAATGACGCGTTTCCTTCCTAGCAATAGTTTAGGACCATATCTAAGCACAGATTCGAGTGGGAGTATTTTTAAGTACCAGGCCGAGCTCATGGCACCGTTCGTTGAAATTGGTAAACTGTATAGAGGCCACAATACATCGATATCGATATAATTGTGCATGGTCATATGTATTACCGACGGTCGATGTTCAACCTGAGTTATCCAATAGTAGTCAACACGACAGTCATGTAAGCTGGGAGAAGCCACGGTAAAGTAGTCAGAGGAAAGCCTCGTAAGTCACCGTAATTATTAGAAAGTTGGATCATCGAAAAGCCACTGGTAGGAATTCCTATCGTTATCCTAGTTTCTTTAGCGAGTACAGAGGAGTTATAATACACACATACAGAAGCTGATGACCTGAAATAGACCGAGGGATTAGTTGGAGAGATAAATCAGATCGTGTAGCGAAGTGACCTGCGTATGGTTCATGGTTCACTGGGCAGTTATTTCATGCTGAATGGATTACTGAGCATTTTAGTGGTGCGTGTAGCTGCCCCTACATAGAAAAGGAGTGGTTGTAGGAGGGGACTGTCCAGATTACACCTCCACTCCAGTTTTAAGCACATAGCTTTGATAGAATGCACTTGGGAGTTGGTTTGCGTAGAGATGTTAAAACAAAGGAGTCAAGTGCACCAGAACAAGTTGATCATTGTGGCTTGGTAGGAGTTGTTTTGTGGCTTGAAGGGGCGTATAAACATCAAATCAGAGGCCGTTGCTGAGCTGGGTCACTGAGAATTAAGATAAGGCAAGTGTTCTTCTATATTCTGGTAGCTTCCTCCAAGCATATTGAGTGTGGCAAAGAGAAAAAATAGACTTGAGTTTCTTGGTTTCCCATGTGGTTGAACACAAATCTGAGCACTGCACGGGATGTGGAAAGATTGTCTTGCATCAACTCAATCGACATATCAATCCAGGTTCTACTGCACATCTATTCATAATATTTATTTATGCTATCTGAAGATTGATGAAATCCATGCTGTGAATTTATGGGTTGTTTCTATGCTCAGATTTGTATTATTCCTCATTGTGAAATTGTTTGTTGAAGTTGTAAATCATTGTTGATAAATTTAAACTACCCATAAAAAATCTACAATATATTATAAGCAGAGCGGGGGCAACATTACATATCTCTATTTACAATCATTTTATATCAGTGAGACTTTTGTCACAAATATTCCTGTCATCATTGGTTAAACCATGGAGGGATTCCTAAACAGTTTGAGAAGAACAAAAATTGGTTCCTTGAACCACCATGCATCAAATTACCAAAAAACAAAATTGAGCATCATACCTTTTTCAAGGGGAATTTATGCCATCCTTCACAAATGACAGCCTAAGGATTTGCAGGGAGAATTGGGGATTGGTCACAATTTTTTTTCACTAGGGACAGATTTAAAACACATGAAGATGTCATGAAGATTTTTGTCCAAACTCGATGAGCTAAATGAACTTCTGCCTAAAATAAGCCAAGAAGAAGGGAAGAAACTGATTTGGGCTCTAAAACCTGCTATGCTTGCTCTTGTACAACCCAAATTCTTGGAGGAACCGTGTGAGGGGGTTAGCCTTCCAGTTGCATCATGCATCAACAACATCATGAAGTTGACTGCACCTATAGCTCCATACAGTGATGAGGTTATGAGGAGGATTATGAGATTGATGATAGAGACAATTGACCAGGGAGGAGATGCTCTAGTTTGGTGGAACTGGGAGTAGAAATGAGCTCAGGAGGAAGGGAATTTGATTCATCTGCAAACAACATTGGGGGCCTGATCACTCATGCTTGAGTGATGCAGATCAGTGTGGCAGAACAGGAGGGCATTCCTTCTAAATGCCAGGGTGAGGAATATTCTTTCGATGAGTCCATGGGATCAGTTGAGGATGCTTCTGGGGAGCGAGAGAATTCATGCAGAGATGATGACAGTAGACCAGAGTTGTGTTCTAGTGTGTAGGGTGAGCAGTCAAGGGACTCTACGAGAGATACTCTGGGTGATGATTCATTTGTGATGATTTAGCCAGAGCAGCATATGATGGAGCCCGAGTCAGTAGAGGAGGATACTATGCACATCATGCATGATAGTCCTTTGGGGGAGAGCTAGATGGAGGCTCACATTGAGTCTATGATAGATATGCGGCTAACTGTGGGGTCAACCATTGACGAGGAGCAGTCAAATGAACAGATACCGAGTATGGTGACAACAACTACAGATCCATATCCTCTGGAGATGTTGGGGGTTGATGGGATACTTCTGCAGGGGTCTAGTAGACAACAAGAGCATTGCATTCCCGATCAAGAGAGGGATGAGCTGTTGGAGATGGTGGAGCATCCATCGTTGATCTGACACACTAATGAGGTATAGATAGATGCACATGCGGTCAGCCGACTTGCAGTAATTTTAGTGAGTAGCACTCTCCAGGAGTACATCAATGGGGCTTGCAGCATATCTTGCTTACTTTGGTCCATTATAGAGAGAGGGGATTTATTCTACATGCAGATTTCATTGGTAGACAGGGTAGAGCAGTGTGAGTTGATTACGGGCTGGTGACAACACTCTAGGCGTGTTCCATATGTAGTTGTTGCTACATTAAATTCTTCTTCCAGGATGGATTGGCGGGAGATCATGAGTTGGTATCCTCTTGATGGTACGATATTATTCATAGGGAGAACAACAGAGCAGGGGCCCTTAGACATGACATATGATATAGATTCCAGTTGGCGGTGGGGCACAGATCATCATTTCTTCAACATCCCATCCCAGTTTCAGGAGAGCAGGATCAACATTGGATTTAGTCAGGGGTTGGATTGGAGAGAGGTGATGAGTTGGTACACAGTTGGTGGGGAAGCGTACACCATCATAGATACAGTGCAGCAGGAGACGTGGTCTTCACCTCTTAGAGCATCAGTCATAGCTAGAGGCAGTGCATAGTCAGAGTCGTGGGACTTGAGCGATGATTGGCCATTGTGGCATGGGGATCTGGGAGGATTATTTGTTGACAGGTACAGTGAGATATCAGTTTGGGATCCCGACATTGAGGGGTCTATTCTGGGTGGTTTGACACAGGTGCATAGCAACACCTAGAGGTTTGTGTGGGATCCAGGCATTGGGTCTCAGTTGTGGTAGGCCAACAGAGTGGCCCACATATTTTGATTTCTTGAGGGCAAGCAATCTTGGGGCGAAAGTTATGTGATATTCCATTTTTTGGTGTCACCTACGACAGGGTTAGTTGACTCGCAGCTGGGAGCGTACAAAGCCACAAGTACAAAAGCACAGCACGAAGGCCTGGGGAGCTTCTTTGGAGGAGTTTTGAGGAGTTTCCATGGTGCTCCGTGGCATTCACTTAACATATTCCATCATTCAGTGACCATTTCTGCTCCAGTGCAGGACTCGATAATCTCATACCTGAGTTATTTGGGCTTCACTGAGCTGATTACGCTGCTTGGTATTCCGTGATAACTACACATGGAACACCTTAGTGTAATAGACTGGCTGAACTAGGATGAGGATACCGTATGATAGGTTAGTCAGCAGAGTTTCGTGACCAAAGGAGACAGCTTCTAATACTTTTCTTCGCATTAACAAGGAAGACGAATAAGATATACCATGAATAAAATAATAATAAACAATGCCTAGAAGGCTCCAAGAGATCTATAAAAGAAAGGGAGGAGGCCATTGAGGGATATCTTTGGATCATATCATTTTCTTGTATGAGAGGTTTGAGACGTGGTTCTCTACTTCAGCCGTAGCCCCAGGACGAAAATCCTCGGGTGATTTGTCAGTGTTGGATGAAAACCCAACTCTCTTGAGGAGAATTCACTCAAAAGTTTCAAATAGCTTTAGGGATTGGTGTGAGGATCATTCATATCTTAAATAGGTGCTTCAGTAGATTCAGTGGTAGTTGTTTCCAGAGGGAGAGTGTAGCAGTTCAGTTTTGGAGGCCATCGTCGTGTAGCAGTGCAACAGATTGTATTGTTGGCCAGTTTTCCATCTTAGCTCTTTCTAGGTGAGATCTATATTTAAACCCCATTATTATTTATAATAAAAGCTAATATTATTCCTTTTCTACATGGTATTAGATTGCAGTATTTTATGTGTTTTATTTTACATGGAAATATTTTGTTAAATGCATGTTGATTGTACGACATAATTTCGGGTTTAAGTAAATTCATGCAAATTTAATAAAATATCCCATTTGAGGATATTACACTTGGTATCTATGACATGGAAAAAAAAATATATGACATGGAAGACAATATATATATGATATGGCAGACACCTTTAATATGTATGGTATGGCAGACAATATGTATGACATGGAAGACAATATATATATATATATGACATGCCATACACCCTAGGTATGTATGACATGGAAGGAAGTATGTATGACATAGAAGATGGTATATATGACATGGAATACACCCCTTATGGTATTTATGACCCCTGTTGGAAAATCAGAAAATCATAAATATTTTTCTTTATGTTGATAATTATTTGTGATATTATTATGTTCTTATTAAATTTCTTGTGTTCTTATTTTATCTTAGTTCATCAATACATTACCAAAACCATAATACGAAGATCAAAGACACCAGATGTAGGTGGAAAACTAGGGAAAAAACCCTATCTATGGGAAAACCCAATCAAGAACTCTTCCTTCAATAGATTCATATGACAGTGAGATAACCAAGACCCTAGACCAACAAACCTTACTCCTCTACCAAGTCAACCCTTCCTTCTTGTAAGTGTAAACCCTCTAAGTGCAACTTCAATCCAAAAATTTCACTTTGATGCAGCTTCACAACTTCGCCCTTGATGCAACAACTTCACAACTTTGACCTTGATGTAACAACTTCACAACTTTGACCTTGATGCAACAGATTCATAGCTTCGACCTTGATGCAACAGTTTCATAGCTTCAACCTTGATGCAACAACTTCATAACTTCGACCTTGATGCAACAACTTCACATCTTTGACCTTGATGCATCAGCTTCACATCTTCTACCTTGATTTAGTAGATTCACAAATTTGATGCAGTTTTCCAGCTTCAATGCAACTTCATAATTTTGTTGCACATGGGGGAGAGAGAGAGAGAGAGAGAGAGAGACCCAAAAATTTGATTCCAAATTCCTTCTTCAACTTCACACTTTTTTCTTCTCCTAGCTACTGAAATTCGAACTTATGAGAGATGTGTTTCCAAATGATACAAGTTTCTCCAATATATAGGCTTCTTGTGAGATCAAATTCCCATATTTGAGGTCGACTTGATCTCCTTTGAGGCCAACTTGGTGGAGGAGGCCTAAATGACCTATTTTACAATAAAATGATTTTCTTTCTTGACAAATTATTTCCAAGAAGGGTTCTTTACAATATGACATGGACAAGGACACCTGACATAAACCATAGAGGTCTACAATGGAGACCTTGACCAAAAAAAAATTGACCCCAACATGAAACCCATGCTTTAACAAGTCAATTTATTTAATAATAAAAGTTAGTTTTCTTTCTTTTTATAAATATAGTTTCATTATGACTCAAGTACAATTATGAAGACCAAACCTAGTTACATTCTTCAACTCTCCCTCTTAACTAGGTAGGTATTCATAATCACATATATATAAAATTACATAGAATATCTCAAAACACATGAAATATGAAGAGTTTAGGCACACTCAGTGCCACAAACTAGATTCTTTACCAAGGAAATCTATGCGGGTGGGACTAAGATGGACTAAAGCTTTCAACCAGTCTAGGTACCATCAGACCTACTTTCTAACCATCAACCTAGGGATCTAGGTGTGTAATGCAAGGTCATAGCTCTATGACCAACACCACCCTCCCTACTTCGAGAACTAAACATCAAAACACAGGCCGAATGGATGTCCTCCCATAAATTTTGTATTACACATGATACGTCAACACTCGTGATTATTAGTAACAACACATATCTCTTGATGAAACATATCGGTAACATCATCCAAACATGCTTCCAAAACTTCGAGAGATTTACATGTACAAATACAACCCCAATCAGTAAAAAAATTTCAAATACACATAAGTAAACACAAACCTTTTGGATCTTCAATCATCTTGGTGCCACTTATATCAAGCTATTCATATGCAACTAGTCGAGATATTTTATTATTTAATTTCTTCAGCAACACCAAGACATCCTCAATGTACATTCTCAAATTTCTTCAACAACACCAAGACATCCTCAATGTACATTCTCAAATTTCTTCTTCAGTGCATCCATCATTACTATCAGAATATGCCCTCCCTCTCAACTTGGGAGATATATCCTTACTTTTATCCATGCTCCCACTTAACTTAGGAAGATCAACTACTTTATATAATATTAGAGAATATTTCATGGCTTCATTCATTCTTATCAAAGTCATCTTGATCATCATAATTCATATAACTTCCTTCATCATGCTTATCAATCAAGTAAATTTTACTTACGGATATCTTCTACATCTTGAAGTTTATGTACCTGCACAACTTAAATAGAAAGTACAACCAAATACATATATAGGAGCATGGAGTTAACTATATTAGAATCATGGAAGCATTAGACTTTAGACATCAAATACCTACACTTAGTTAGGTTCATAATCAGCAAGAGACACATACTTCTATACTTCAAATTCTTACTTGGGTTTGGTTATAAACCCTAGATCACATAATTTAAAGATATCAATCTCAATACATCTATGACCTCAATAATTCTTTTAGATATATGACATACTCTTCTATGATGTATTGCAAACCTTAGAATCAATTCAAACAAGTAAAATTTCACAATGCATCTAACAATTTTTAGACTTTATATGTTAGACTTCTACAAGAATTTAATGCAAACCCTAGATTTCATATTTGAGATGCTAAGTGTTATATATCAACAATCAAAACCAATCATAGAAAAATCTAAGGTTTCAACAATATGACAAACTTTTTGTAAACCCTAGATTTTATCATCACATTTGAAACAATATCATCATATCCTAGAATATCAAACTTATATTACAAATTTCTTACAAACCATAGAATTCACAAAATATGATCATCAACAATTAGGTTATCATATATACATATCTAGGATTTCATAGTCATGCATAAGAATATCATAAAAACATCTACCAGACAAACCCAATACACAAATATCAATACATTAAAGTTAAACATATAACAATTTTGATCAGGCTAGGTTTTCAATCACACAAACACATATACACCTAGAGTTTCATTCCTAGGAGCTTACTCTAGATATTATAATGATTTTGATCATAAAACCTAGTTTACCAAAACCCTAAAGGTCTAGGATTTGAATATACAAAAAACCCTTAAGGACTAGGGTTTCTATAAAAATATGTTAGGTCCCTATATTACTAGTATAGTCCCTTATTGTTGTTAGTGTAACCCCACTTATTGTTATTGTTGTACCCATGTAACTCCCATATTGTTATTATTGTGCCCTTAAATTATTATTGTTAGGTCGGCTAGGATTACATTGTGGCCCCATGGACTCCTATATATATAAAGGAGGTTTTGTTTTTTGCATCATCCAAGAATTGTTCATTTATGTAATGTATTGGAGGTTTCCCCCTCAAAGTGGCTGATTTCTAAGGCGTTGATATCTCTTTTATTCTATTTTTGGAGCTGGTTTCACAACATTTGGTATCAGAGCTTTGGATTCTAGGGTTTCACTGCTCCAAACAAGTCATCGTGGAATTTTCGCTATAATTTTTTTTCTACAAAGGTTTAGAAGCTGAATTTTTTAGGACGTGAAGCCGAAATCCTGAGGAATATTGTCGCAAAATTTCAGAGCTTGGTTCACAACAGTTTCTGATAGATGGTCTGTGGAAGGTAGGGATTTTTTAGGCTCCCGAATTTCATCTCAAAGAGGTGATCGTGGGAAAATATTCATAACTCTCTATCTGAGCATCAGATTGGAATTAAAAAGTGGCCATAAGTACATATATTGTAGTGTATTTTCTATAAATTTCAAATCTGAGGGAGGAAACAGTGACACTTGGCAAGCCATACAAGTTCTCTCTACTGAACCAGTCCATAATTAGGTCATTCTGGGAGATTGGACATAAATTTTCCTTGAAGAATCCAAATCAGGTCAGACCTGTGGCATTCGAAAGAGGATTCAGAGGGCTACCCCAAGGCTAATTTTCAGATATTAAAGATCCGAAATCACAGAGATAATTCAGTATCAATATCGAGCTCCCCAAAATCAAGAAAAAGGTGTGTATTTTTTTTCCGAATTACATAAGTCTTGTGTAAAAAATCATTTTGAAGGGATTCCAAGGGCCTATTGAGCATATATTTTAGTATTGGGTTATGAAATGCCGCCTAAAAATAATTCAACACCCATTAAGCCTCATAATACTCTACCATGACTCACGAAGACGAATAATTGCAACATGATCTATCAAAATTACAAGAGCAAGTGCACCAAATTTCGCTCTCGCAAAGAGAAACAAAAAATGAAATGGAAGTTTTGAAGAAAGGAGTGGAAGCGAAGATGGATGGTTTGAAGAATAATATGGATAGTTTGAAGAAAGACATGGAAGCTAAGATGGATGTCGTGGAAGCTAAGATGGAGGACATGGAAGAAAAAATGAAAGACAACATGGAAAATATGAAGAATGATCTAAAAGAAGACATGGAAGGTTTGAAAAAGTTGATAAAGAAATGATTCCTAATGGTGAAAAGATAATAGAGGAAAATCATGATGAGAAAAAAAAAAATTTAATCGTGATTTCATAAACTCTAATGTTGGATTTAAGAACCACCATATTCCAAAGAAGAATATGAGGAAGTTTGATGGCAAGGATCCCATAACATGGATACTACAGATGGAGCGATATTTTGATCTCAATAATGTGAAAAGCACACAAAAGGTACACATTGCAACTTTACATTTAGAACAAAATACATTTGTATGGTATTGATGGCTTTTCTCCCATAAAAAAATTGTCACTAGGTCAATTTTTACGGAGGAAGTGATAGCACATTATGAGGATACAAAGAGCAACACCTTCTTTAGCCAATTAATAGATCTTAAACAAAAGGGTTCAGTGGTGGAGCACATTGAGGACTTCCAAAAATTGAATATAAGGGTAACTAATATTCCAGAGGAACACATGATTGATGTCTTCATAGGGACTTTAAAGGATAAAATCCAACATGAAGTTCACGTTTGGGAACCTGATTCATTGGAGAAGGCATTCAGGTTACAAGAAAATTGAAATGTAAAATTATGGTGACACAAATCACCACTCACATCTATAAAGATGGAAGTGTTGCTACTCCTAGACTTCCACAACCTACAAGGTTGACACCACAAAAATTGGAAGAAAAAAGAGCAAAAGCGCTTTGCTACAGTTGTGATAGAAAATACACTAAAGGTCATAAGTGAGCCCAAAAGAAAATATTTTACATAGATTATGAAGAGGAGGAAGAAAATAAAGAAGAAACTTCAAAAGTAGAGGATATACACTAGGAAGAAACCCTAGAAGAAGAAGAAATGAGTCCGAACATATCATGTAATGCATTGGCAAGAGTTACCACTCCTCAAACTCTCAAGATAGAAGGACATATCAAGAAGAAAAAGGTAATAGTGTTGATTGATTTGGGTAGTACCCATAATTTTATTCATTGTAAGGTAGCCAAGGAATTTAATTGTTTCCAAATGTCAAGTGATGGTTGGAAATGGAGGAACTCTAAATTTCTCTGGAAAATTCCATAATATCAAGCTATCCATGGGGGAATATGTATTGAATAGTCCAATGCTTTCCATCCCAATGGGAGGTGCTGATGTTGTACTAGGAGTACAATGGTTACAATCTTTGGGGACAATAGCTTTTAATTTTCAAGAAATTTTCTTGAAAATTTTTTCGGAAGGAAAGGAAATCGAATTACAGGGTATCGCAGGGAAGCCAGGAAATATAATAATCTCTAATGTCATGAAAAAACTTCTAAAGAAAGAACAACGGGGCGTAATTGCACAATTATGCTCACTAGAATTTCCAACATCAAAATCATCTATTTCTTTAGATCTCCAAAAAGTCTTGGACAATAATTCCAAGGTGTTTGATACTCCCAAAGGAATCCCACCTATTCGTGATCATGATCATGCTATTCATTTGATTCCAGGAATTTTTCCTCCAAGCATCAGGCCTTACAGATATACTTATGTCCAAAAGAGCGAAATTGAACGTTTGATTGCAGAAATGTTAGAGGCTAGTATAATTCAACCTAGTCAAAGTTCTTTCTCTCCTCCAATAGTATTGGTGCACAAGAAAGATGGATCATGGCACATGTGTCCGGATTATAGGGAGCTCAATAAGCTCATTATTAAAGATAAATTTCGCATTCCCATGATTGATGAATTATTGGATGAATTACATGGAGCAATTTATTTTACCAAGTTGGATCTTCGTTCAGGATATCATAAAATTAGAATGAAGATTGAAGATATTTTGAAAACAAAATTTCGAATTGATGAGGGTCATTATGAATTTTTGGTCATGCCTTTTGGCCTTACCAGTGCACCTTCTACATTTCAAGGGTTGATGAATTCCATTTTCAAACCCTTCCTTAGAAAATTTGCGCTAGTTTTTTTTGATGATATACTAATCTACAATAGGTATTGGAAGCATCATGTTCAACATGTTGACAGGGTGCTCAAACTATTGGAGGAGACCTTAAAAAAATTAAAGCGATTAAGGAATGGAAATTCCCCACAACCATAAAGTAGTTGCGCGGATTTCTCGAATTAACATGGTATTATCATAAATTTGTTAAGAATTATGGGAGAATAGCAGCACCTCTAACAAAATTATTGAAGAAAGATGCATTTTCATGGACTCCTGAAGCAACTAAGGCCTTTGAACATCTTAAAGAGGAAATGTTCCTAACACCAATCTTAGCTACGCTAGACTTCACAAAAACCTTTATTGTGGAATGTGATGCCTCCAGAAATGGAATTGGTGCTTTTTTAATGCAAGAAGGAAGACCCATTGCCTTTGAAAGTCATTCAATCAAAGGGAAGTATTTACAAAAGGCTATTTATGAGAAGGAAATGTTGGCATTACTACATGCACTAAATAAATGGAGACCTTACGTAATGGGAAGACACTTCAAGGTAAAAACTGATCATGATAGTATTAAACACTTTTTGGAACAAAGACTATCTTCAGAAGAGCAGCAAAAATGGGTGACAAATATGTTTGGTTATGACTTTGAAATCATTTACAAAAAAGGGAAGCTAAATGTTGTTGTAGATGCACTCTCAAGAAAGGATGAAGAGGTGGAAGCATTGCTTTGTGCCATTTCAATTATCCAACCAGATTGGATAACCGAAGAAAGGGATGAATGGAAGAAGGGCGAAGAAGTGCGGACTCTCATTCAAAAGTTGCAAAAAGATCCTAGTTCATTTGATACATTTAGTTGGAAAAATGATTCCTTATGGTACAAATATCGCTTATATATTTGCAAGAATTCCCAACTAAAACAAAAGATTATTTTGGAATTGCACAATTCTTCTTTATGAGGACACTCGAGATTTTTAAAAACTTACCACAGGGTGAAGAACGATTTTTTTTAGGATGGCCTTAAATCTGATATTCAAAAGTTTTTTTGGTTTGCCAACAAAATAAGTTGAGACAATTAAGACCCCGGGTCTTCTACAAACTTTATCCATTCCAAGTCAACGTTGGGAGGAGATTTCAATGGCTTTTATCACAGGTTTATCTAAGTTCGAAGGAAGGAGTGTCATCATGGTGGTAGTTGATAGGCTTAGCAAGTATGCACACTTTTGTGCATTATCTCATCCATTTAAGGGGAGTACAGTTGCTATTGCATTTATGGAAACAATTCAAAAGATACATGGAAACCCGAAGTTTATTGTAAGTGACAGAGATCTCATTTTTACAGGAAATTTTTGGACGAAATTTTTTTCTTGTTTGGGTACTCAACTAGCTCATAGCTCATCTTATCATCCTCAATCCGATGGTCAAACTGAGATAGTGAATAAATTTTTGGAAGGATATCTTCGTTGTTTTGTATTTGATAAGCAAGCACAATGGGTCAAGTGGTTACCTCTCGCTGAATGGTGGCATAACACTTCCTTCCATACTACAGCAAAAATGACCCCATTTATGGCACTTTATGGATATCATCCACCATCCATCACATCTTCTTTAAGGGAAAAATACTTAGCACCATGGAGGATCACATCAGCTATCAAAAAGAAGTTCTCTCCAACTCTTAAAGGACAACCCAAATTTGGTACAAAAATCGAATGAACAATGGTGCGTATCAACATCATAGTGAGAGAAGTTTGATGGGAGAGATCTGTATTTTTACGCCCACAACCATACAAAATAAAGTTCTCAAGCAAGCTAAGAAGGATAATAAATTATTGCCAAAGTAATATGGTCCTTACAAGGTTTATATAAAAGATCGGGTACTATGGCATACAAATTGGAGCTCCCCCGCTTTCTTCGTGAATGCATCCGCTTTTCTATTTTTCATGCTTAAAAAGGTTATAGGGGGACAAACTTCCAACTAAATAATTTTTCCGCAAATTGCTGAAGAAGGAAAACCCATATTGGAACCTAAGGGTACTTCTGCGGAAACAAGAACTCGACAACCAGAAATCGATCAATTTATATATCATCAAATGGAAGAACTTACCCATTGAAGATTCTACATGGGAGGATGAGACCATACAAAAGCACTCGTAGTTTACTCAAGCGTTGAGAACAACACTTTTGAAGGAGAGGAGTGATGTTAGGTCCCTATATTACTATTATAGTCCCTGCTGTTGTTAGTGTAACCCCTTTATTGTTATTTTTTGTACCTCGTAACCCCCATATTGTTATTATTGTGTCCTTTAAACAAGGTTAGTCACAGATTGTATTATTGTGGCCCCATGAACTCCTTTGGGAGTACAGAAAGGAGGTTTTGTCATTTTGTATCATCCAAGAATTTTTCATTTATGTAATGTATCGAGGTTTCCCTATCGAAGAGGTTTATTTTCAAGGCTACCATCTCTTTCATTTTTGGAGTCGGTTTCACAAACAAATACCAAAACCCTAAACATCAAATAGTATTTTCTAGATTTCATCGATAGTCTTTAAGAAGTCTGTGGTTTCATAAAAAATACCAAAACCCTAAAATACAAATAGTATTTTCCATTGCCATCATTAGCTCCAAGAAGACAAGGTTTCTATAAAAATACCAAAACCATAAACATCAAATAGGTTTTCCACCCATCAATATCCGTAAGATAATTTGGGTTTCACAACTAATATTTATACACCCTTAGGTCGTGTTTTATAGAGAACCTTTTAGGTTCCATAATGATGAATTAATGAGGGTAACTTAATCTAATGATTAATCACCCCAATAAGAATATTTGTGATTCAAAGGTCCCAGACATAATGATGTTATTAATGTAGAATTGTGATTATTAAAACAATGAATATACCTTTATTATGAATAACAAAGACTATTGTCTAAGACAAACCTTGACTTGTTTTCGTAACAAACCTTGTAGGACATCAATTCTTGAAGAGATTTTTTTGTACAGTAGCTTCTTACCATGTTCAAGTTTGTTCCTTGAGGTATCCTCCATAACTCTTGAGTATATCAGGCAATATTTCTTTGATAAATGTGTGAGGGATCCTCTTAATCCAATCTTGAGGGATACCTATAACTTTATCAAAATAATTCAAAATGTTTAAAAGAATAATACAATTTTAAAAGTACTAGAAATAAAAACATAAAGGAAAACAATTCAAAAAAACTTAGAGTAGAATATTATGTATGATATGTCCTTTCCTGACCCTTCATATTCTTCCCTCTTGTTCTTCGATGAACCTTCATCAAAAAGTTTGATCCATATATCTTCTTTTATTTTGGATTCTTAGGCCAATTACTTTCCATAGTGTGATCCATTTTCCAAAAGAATTTGTAACATTCAATCTTGACAGGTATATCTTTCCATGGCCTTTTGTACTTCTTGAATATTTTTATTCTTGACATAAAGAACATGCATTTGATATGCTATCCTCTCACTCTCTTGTTGCTTACTTACCTAGCTCGACTTCTTCTTATCTACATGCATTCCATAAGTTTTTTAATGTAGGATTATCCTTCCAACTATTGGTTTCTAATGAAAAGGTTTCCATACAAAATCTTAGAAGAGAAGTAATCACGATTCTCTTTTTAGGTACTATTTCATTGTCTATTGCCTCGATTTCATCTCTAATTCTAGTTATCCCTACAAATAAGGGGACCTCACTATCACATTATTTCATTTTCACAGTTATTAGTTCATCTTCATACTAAAATGACCAAGGTTATTGATTGTGAATAATTTGGATAAGTGGCCTCATGCCTCGGTGGAACCTATGCTGGATATATATGTCATTGTCCTTTATTCCATCCACCATTAGACCTGGCGTAATAATATATCCGTTTGTCTAAACTTTTCTTTTGTTTCACCTTTGACTTACATGTAGGCTTTTTACTTTTCCTTTGACTAGATCCAATAATTTATTCTTCTTATGATGAGATCTCATCTCTTTCCATGCTCTATAGTCAGAGGCTCCTTCTAGTTTGTTTTTCCCTCCAATGATTTAGGCATGGTTACCAGAGACATAGGTGTATCCTTATATGATCTTATTTATTCACGACCCTTATTCAACTTCTTAAGACTCCTTATTTCTCTTTATAGATCCTAAGCTTCTTTTTCCTCCCTCTTCACCTTATACCATGTTGGAAAATAAAAAAGTGTAAATATTTATGCTGATAATTACGTGTGATATTATTATGTTCCAATTAACTTTCTTGTGTTCTTGTTTTATCTTAGCTCCATAAAGAAATTAAATAAAACCATAATACAAATATCAAAGACATATGTAGGCAGACAACAAGGGAAAAACCCTATCTAGGTGTCAGGCTCCATGTTGGCTTTTACTAAAAGACTAAAAGATGAGACAACATCGAACCACTTTCGTATCTCTGTGAGCTAGCCCCTTCCGGGGTCTGCAGAGAGGGATCTTCTATGTGAGCAAATATTTATATCTATGAGGCTCAAAATGCTATGATTTTAGGCTAGTTATAGGCACTGCGGTTTGTTTGTTCCTGGAGCTGTTTGTTTGTTTTGCTGTCGGTTACTTCAGACATGTCCAACAAGATCAAAGAGACAGAAGAGGGATAAGGCAGAGAAATGTCTCCAGTGAAATACCAAACCATTGGGCAATGAGTCACATGATTTTTCACATCAACAGTGTGCTTTCAATTAACAGTCATCTCAAGCTAGATCTTCAAGATGATTATGATGTGGAAAGAGGAGGAGGAGACATGACATTGAGGCACAAAGTTACCGATCAACAGTCGTACAAGGATCCTAGTGGGATGGCCAACTCTAATCCCTGTTCAAATCTTTCAAATTAAAATCAATAACAAGAAACATCCAAGAAATAAATTCATTTAATTCATACATCGCAGAGCAAAACAATAACATCCACTACATTGGTTAAACCAACTGAACTACTTCTATAAAACATTCAGAAGATAAACATAAAAAGCAAGGAGAGCAGGAACATAGGGTACCTATCAAGGGTAACCCTATATCAAACTTCTCCGATGCAAGCCAAGAGAAACGCAAATGAAATGAATGTAAACACAGAGATAGGAAAACATCACCACCGTTTTCCGTATCAGATCTGAAAAGAAATGTGCTTGTCATATTAAGTACGAACACCAATCAGCATAACATGCCAATGTGGTCGGGGAATACTCGCCTCGAAAACATATCCATCAACTTATCCTAAAAATATTTACGCAGACCTAGGCCCCAAACAAATCGCTTGCGGTTCTCTCGACAATCGATCAAACCTTTATGATAGTCCCCCACAGAGTTTTATAGCAGAAGATGAATGAGGAGGTAGGTGAACAATTAAATACATCATTTAAGCTCAGGAGGGAAAAAAGGCACGAAACCCATTCTATTTTGAATTTCTGGCATTTATCTCTCGGTATGGCTTATATGTTCTCCACGTAGTACTGGTGGGTACAGATTATGAAATAACAAAAATAAAATAAGAAACATTGAATCGCCCCTACTAGGCAACAACAAATGCTTCTGAACCGTAGACCACCGCGTGTAGGAAACTTCGTGGACACGATGCATAATCAAACGGCGGGCACTTTGTCCTTTGATGAAGAAAAACATTCTGGCGCCCGTAGAAACCCTGTATGGCTTCCTGTGCATTTAATCTTTGAGTGGTCCTTGGGGTCTTCAACCGATGCTTACCTTCCGGAAAACCGGATCGAGCCTTTAAATCTCCTTTTAATGCTTCACCTCGAACTTCTCGAGCACTATGTGGCCGCAACATTCGCGTTTGCATGCCTGGCCACCCGCCGCCCATTGATGCAGTACTTAATCGTAGCCATTATGTTTCGTAGTTTCGTAGTTTAAACTCATTCTTTGATGGAGAAAAAAGCTCCGCCGTAGAAAATCAAGCATACATTAATTCTGTGCACAGAACTCCTTTGCCGCCGCATTAAACGTCGTATAATCACAAGTATCCCGTGCTTAACTGTTAAACTCAGTAAAAAAACACTAACTCGTTAAGAAATCCATGAACGGGTGATGGAGTGGCACAGGGAGGACTCGTAAATGGCTGCAGCAAGACAAGGAAATGGAGGAGAAATTACAGAGAAGGAAAGACAAATCGCTTCCGGTGGAGGCTTGGTGGTTCGCGAGAGTGAATTTGAGGAAAATATTATGTGTTATGAAATTGATGAATATATGCAATGGAATGGGCGGATGGACGAGGTGATGCACGGGGGTGATGGCAGCCCGCATACCTTAATGGTCAACTACTGCAAACAAACTGACCGTCTTATCTTTGCCGGAGATCGACGCAAGTGGAAATGCCAAGCCGGAGAGCGAGACATGGGCAAGGGTGAGATCGAGCAGTTAACAAAGGCGTACTATGGATCATCAACCGCTTATGAGTAATCGAGATCGACGTTGACGGCTATATCGCTGGCATCCATGGGATTAACGTTAACGCCGCTGGCGAACTCCGGGCGTGTTTTTGAAAAACGCATGTGAGCCACGCGTCAACCTACTAATGGAATTAAGCTGGGATTTATCGGGAAAACCACCCATCAAAGCGGTTGCAGCGATAGAAACCGGGCGTGTTTATGAACAAGAAAACCGCGCGGGACCAACGGCGATAGGCTCTGGACCGCTTATCGGCGGTAACGGACAACAAAATGAAAAGTTAGCGCGATGTGACCGTGTTTCACCCGTATTTAACACATCACTGGCCCCATCTGTAAAGATCAACGGGGAAGCCTGGCGTGGATGAACTGTGGACTGTCGGATTCGCCAGATAATGACGGATCGCGCTTAGAGTTATAACGGAAAACACAAAGGCGAGATGCACCAGGAATGCCCCATTCGCTCCATCAGTCACCGAAAAACGCGCTTTGATAAACGCCATATAGGTTGCATAAAGGCGAAGTCAGCCGCTGGGTTACATGGAGGAATGGTAGTGCGGCTTATGTCAGCGTCAGGCTGTTTATCGCCAGGCGTGGTTTTTTAACCATTTTGCGGCTTTAAGCCTTACAAGGTAATGATATGGAGATAAAGGGGGAAATTGTGAAAGCGACAGGGTAATGGTATTCGTTGAGGATTTTGGGGAGATTTAGGAGTGTAAGGGGGATTTTGAAAAAAAATCTAAAATGGATAAAATGAGGCATTCCGTAGAGCATGTGTAGGTAACAGCCTTTGGGACCTTTTTCACAAACAAGAGGCTTTACACCGAGATTTCGCAGGGAGATCATTAAAGGCCGCGCGGCAAAAAGACTTCAAGGATGATGTGTTCGGGGGAGATGCATTCCTTGGAAGGCCTACAAGGAAAAATAGCTCCCTATCTCGCTGGCAAAATTCACTGGTGGCCAATAAAGGGGTTCGACATGGGGATGGCTTCTTCTTGAAGGAGTCAAGAATTCGCAGGATAAATCTTTGGAGTAGCTGCCAGCTCGCCGCTCGGCGCAGCACATCCCTTCTTTCTTTGATAAGCCGCGCGTATGAAGACATTACATCAAACAGAAATCCTTTCAACAAACTACCTACCCATACTACAATCCTAGCATTTTTTCTTCTTCCAGGGAAAGTATTTGAGGCCATGTACCTCGAGCATCTTTTATTTTGTGCTTAAAAATAAATCTATTCTACATCTAACTTTATTTCTCCATGAGATCTACACAAACTCGTTGGTCTCATATGCTTTCACCTAACATATTATCCATCAATAACCGTCTGCCACATTTCTTCTCTACATTCTACAACAAAAATTGGAAAAACATTCAAGCCAGAAGATTAGACTATCCGACTTACTGTGGGTCCGTTTACAGAGACAAACACAAAATGGTGGTAGTTGAAAACAAAACCCAGGAAGGCTTGAGATCCTAAATTTGAAACATCCTTCTTTCCCCTTTGTGGGGACTAAGATTTGAGCATGTTAGAGTCACTTCTTTTTTTCATCTCAAAATTTCGGTTTTGGGCATGTTAGAGCCGATTCTTTCTTCTTTGTTGGCCCGCATTTTGGCGGCGTTAGGGACTAGTCGCTTTACTTCTCTTCTTCTTTTGGTCTATGTTGTGGAGGTATTAGGAGCCAATCTTTTTCACACCAGAAATTCCACATATTTTTGCTATGTCTCTAATCCTTTCCTCTATTTTTTGGCATTTTTCTTTTTCACAGAAAATAAACTCGCAATGGTATGTACAATGGAAATGGAGACAGAAACTCGGGAATTAGCATGGGTTTCTGAGCATCCCGCCATTGATTAGTATCCTCAAACAAAGCCCACACACACTAATTTTGTAAGAAGAAAGCGTTGGGACCAGAAGGGTTTTGATGAGGTATGCACCTGCCTGCCAAACTCAAATTTGTTGTGCTTTCCTTTATCCTCTCTTCTCCAATCCCACTTCAAAACCTTATCTCCAACTTTTGAAATTCCAAGTACTTGGTTCTTTGTCAAACAATTTCTTTATATTCTCCTTAAATTTCACCGTTCTTTTGTAGACTCTCTTCCCTTGTTTGTTGAAGATGGATTGTCTCGACGGAGTTTCACCATGTCAAGCTTTCTTCTGCTTGGATCTCCCGGATCGGGCTTTGATCACCGATATCCCAAGGCCGGTAGGGAATATCGTCTATTCCATAGACAAGTCGAAATGGTGACATGCCAATGGACTTCTTGGTTGTAAGCTCCGTTTGCCCCACAAAGCATGTACTAGCTTGTTATACCATGATTTTTTGTTCTCTTCCAACAATTTTTTGATGATATCACCAAAGCCTGCTTGATGATCTGCCTAATCCATTACCTGAGGTGCTAGGCAAATGAATGACCAAGTGCTATTTGTTGCTCCAGATAAAACAACCATATTTTTGGATCCGAAAGCAGAGAGGAACATCATGATATTTTCTTGGTACCAACAGAGAGGATGTGACTTTCTAGGAAACTAATGATGACCGAATCTATGCAGTATTCCGAGAGGCACAAGACTTCATCTATTTAGTGAAATAGTTCATGGTCATAGGGATCCATTTGTGTCGAGCAAGAAGAAGCCAGGTGAATCTCCCCATGACCCAGGCCCCATTGCGTAAAGGGACCTTCAATGAAGATGGGCTGTAGGGCAAAGGGAGGAGTTTTCTGCCCTCAAAGAACCGACATTTGTGGCAAGCAAATCATTTATGAACATCATTGAAGAGTGTGGGCCAATAATATCCATCTCCGAGTATTTTTGTTTGCGTGCTTTCCAACTCAGTGGCTCCACATTCTCCAACAGGAATTCTCAAGCTTAACCCTCTCTCGCCCCCGCCTTTAGGCAAACATTTAAGTTAAAAACAGGCCATTAGGATTCTCCAATATAAGTTTATTCATAATGCAAGAACTTACATTTTTAGTTTAAGAACCAGCCTTGGTATTTGGGATAATCGAAGAGTATTATATGTGTAAGCACATATGCAATGTATCACCAAGGAGAGCTCTCAACATTTCAACAGATCAGAAATTTTTGTTGCTCATCCAAGAAACTTATCACATACCAAGGCTTGTAGGTTCGATTCACCCATTAACTTAGCTAAGCCCTGGCTCCTTTAACCGCTTATGGATGACCTCAAGGTCATACTCTAAGATCACGACTATCCATTTTCCCTTTTCCTCATCCAAAACTTCCTGGGGACAATACATCTTTTTGACTATGATGTTGGGCACATAAGCTACGTTGTGAGAGTGCAATATGTACACCTCTGGAGCCTTTGAAGGCCTTAATCGTATAGGTTCGTTTCTCCATGAGATGTTGTATTTCAAGGGTGCATCTCCGAGTGCTTTGCTGGAAGAAGGAAACTGGCTATTCCATTCCCTTCTAGCTTTTTCTCATAGCAAGATCACAGCCCTCGTATGCTCTGAGGCGAATGAAAAGATCAAGAAATCTTTGGAGAAATCGGGCCGATTAGGACGGAGATTGGGTAAGGTAAGTTTCACCGATTCGAAAGATTTTTAGCTCCTACACCATTTAATTCCTGCAGGTCTTCTCAGCATGTTAGTCATGTTTCTAAGGTGTTCACCGTATTTGGGATAAACTTCCTGATAGTTAATCTTTCCAATGAAAGACTCCATCCCTTGATGTTTCGGGGCGTGTGGATCTGTAGTATTCCCTCTCAACTCGTTGGGGGGGTTCATTATGATTCCCTTCTCGGATATACGGCCGAAGAAGCTACCCTCTTGCAGCCTCAAATACGCTCTTTTTTAGGGTTCAGTGACAAACCAAACCTTCTACATTTTTTCAAACATTTTCTCAAACATTTTGTGTTTTCTCTTCGGTCTTAGAAAAGACTATTATTTCATCCAAGTAGATAACAATGAAATGTCCTATCTCATCTAAAAATGCTATGTCCATCGCTCTTTTTTGGGCGTGTTCAGCATTCATCAATCCAAAAGGCATACCCACATACATGAAGGTACCTCATGGAGTGGTAAAGGGCTGCTTTGAGTTGATTCTCCGGGATTACTACACTTGGTTATATCCTGAGAAACCATCTTAGCAGGAAATCCCTTCAGAGCCCACTACCTTCCGAAGAATATGTTCCATTTTAGGCAAAGGGCAATTGTCTTTGAGTGAGGCCTACCGAGGTTCCGAAGTCTATGCAGTAACAATCCCTCGATTTCCGTTTTCTTCCCCACCACTAAGCTTGATACCCAATCGTTGATCCTCATCGGCACAATTATACCCGCTTCATACATCTTCTTGATCTCTTTCTCTACAAAGGTACCTGTTTGTGATTGATTCGGAGGATTTTTTGCCTAAAGGGATTTTGATTTTCTTTCAAGGGTATCTATAGTCAATGATATTTCTAGGCATAGGCCTCGTTCTCTTAGTAGCTCATGCAAACACATCAATGAATTCCTTGAAAAGGTAAATGTATCTCTTCTTCATGTTCGTTATGTGGTGACCTAGCCATGACCATTTTCAGTTTATCTTCGCTGGGTTGTTGGTATCTTTCCACATCGTAGTCTCCGTATGTTCTATAGTGGGATTTTTCACACATCATCAAAGTAAAAAAGGTCCTTCTAAGGGTGCCAGCCTCTGGGTAGGTTCTTATTCGCTTCTGTTAAAGACTCTACTTCTTCACTATCCGTATTATCTATGTTTGGGTTTCCGGCCCGTTCATCTAAAGAATTTATTTCTATATTACAGGTGTCTCTTCCCCATCTTAGACACCATCACTTTTAGGCAAATTATTGTTAGGTTTAGATTCTAAATCAGAATTCAAACTCGTTTCTCGCTACCGTAAAATTTTCTATTTGTTTGTCGTCTTCAAAAACTCCGCTGAACATTTTTTGTTGTTCAGCATATGGGTCTGAATTGGCTTAACGGAGGATCTATTGGTCAATGAGTTTTGGGGTATTAATCGTTGTGCAAGCTAATCCTATCTGCGATGACGATTTTACTTCTAGGAACAAACACTAATTTGTACTCAACGAACGTTTTCAATGTATCCATAGTGTCATTCCTATATGCTCTCACTTCGGGATGTTTCGCTCGTGTATTCCCCGTTTTACCGTTTAATAATCAAATTTCGCAGTCTCCATGCACATTAACTCGACAGTTCGAATTTTCTCAATACATTTAGACCCAGGATCGCAGCCTCGTATTTAGCCGTTATTCGTGTGTACTAGCGTGTGCTGCGCATGATTCTCTCGCGTAATCATTTAAATGTGTTATGAATCCACACCGCCCCCATCAGCTCTTTTAGTACAGGACCCATCAAAGCTCATTTCATAAGGGGTTATTCTCATGATTACCATTGTTTTCTCTCATGCACTGGTTCGCCATTGTGTTTTGTTATAGGCATGCACTAAGTCATGGATTGCTTTGTTCCTCGTGAAATGTATGTGTTTCGTGATCCGGTCGAATGGCTGTTCATGCTCGTTTCTTGTTCACTCGGAGTTAGGTCTCCACCGCATATCCTACAAGTTTCCGCCTGTGGTTTTTCTTCGTTGTCCTCTTCTAACCCGTAGCAATCATTATGTTGTAAACTGGCTCATCTTCTCGTCTTCGTTTGTATCTCTGTTGGGACTTCCACCTCCTAAAGATTCACCACCGCAAAAGATGAAGGAGTCAAGGTCCGTATGGTGGCTGCATTAGGACAGTGAATTTCTTCGGTTATTCGTGTCATCGACTAGGAATTTCATCCGTGTCTCCCTATAGTTTTCAAGTTGGCCAAAGATTGGGATTATGGCATAACAGCCATCCATCCGCATTGTACCCTACAGTTTCTCGCTCCCCATGATCTTGATAGTAGCATGCCATACTTAGGTGGCACATTCACCACCACAACATCCATGACCATACATTTAGTCGACGGAGTTAAGCTCACACACAAGTCTTTGATCAGACCGAGTATTTCACCGCTAGACTAAAAAGTATAAAATCTTTAAGGTCTATTTATTCCCAGACCCAACTCTCTCCATGATCACTTTAGGTATTAGATTAAGTAGATGCCCAATCATGCATCGTATTATGGGAGGATCTGTCGCGTAAATGTTGAGACCGATATAGAAAAGAGGAACTACCTCCCGAAACTTCTCTATCTTAGGACCAAACAAGAGGCGTGCTGATCATCATTCAAATTGGGATGGGTAGTCACCATCTCCAACTTGGTTAAAATCTTCAAAATCTGGCCTTTATATACACATCCCCGAGGGATGCTCGTAAAGTGAGCGAGATTTTAATTCTTGCAATCTCACTTTCCAAATTGAAAGGGACCCACCTTTGGCATACCATTTCTATTTTATTTGCTAACATTTTAGTGACCGAATCAAAGGCTGATTCTCATTACAGGCATGTTGTTCGGTGATGCTTTATCGTGAGCACTAACCGCGTTGCTAGGTGTCATGAATGGTTTACCTTGTGTATTAGTAGCCATGGTTCTTCTATTCTTTTCCGTAACTCTCAACCGCCGATTTGTTGGTTTCAAAGAATTTGCTTAGAAGTTTTCCTCGTGTCTTTCTGATGGTAGTCTTAGAAGCTGGTTTAGTCGTTTTCGACTCCTTTTGGCTTCTAAGCTCATATTTCTCTCCCACCTCCTGCATCATGGCATTTTCAAACTTAACTGTTATCTTCGTATTCCAACCATTCCTCCTCCCAACCAGAGGTGAAGGCTAGTCTTCTTCTCAATAATGTTTATGACTGAGTCTTCTGCTTTCAAACATATTTATTGTGTTTCCTCAGACTTTTCTTCAAAGAATTTCATCTTCATCAAGAAAATTTTCTTGGAATGGGGGAATAACTTGTTGATATGGTTCTCTTTGTCTCGTTGGGAGTGTTGTTTCTTCGAAAGTTTTGCTCGGTTTTTGGTTCCTATTCTGGGGCTATTGAATCGTGACAACCATTTTTTCCATCATTTTCTATATTATTTCCAACATTTTTAGACAATTTGTCATAATTTTGGTCGTATATGGAAGCCATATTGTCATCTCTCAGACACTTTCTTCAAATTTCAAATTTTCTTTTCTCAACTGTGTTGGCTTCTATGTTCACTCCAAGCCTTTCACATGTCCTCCAATGGTGTTACCTTGTCTTCTAAGCTCATAGGCCATGTCAAGATCAAAACCTTCAGGGTATTTTTCTAGGGCCATGCTCAGGAGATTTCATATTTGGAGGAGAGTGTTATAAATGCCGTTGAACCTTGCTGTAATCGTGGGACACCCTCTCCTATGTTTCTTTTTTTATGGGTCATGTATTCTTCCGTGAGTTTGCTAGGTTTGGCCCTAAGCTCTCATTTGTTTATGAATGATACAAAGCTCGGAAGATCATTGATGCTACCTTATAGCATTTTTAAACCATTTCTTCACATCACCCCCTAAGCTTTGGGCAAAGATTCTCATTTTAACTATATCATCATCACTTGCGAGTAAAAGAATCTTCCATTTTTATCTACATGTTGTCAATGTGATGGATTCTTCTTTTTTTTGCGTGAAGTGGGATCTTGGACCGACAATCATTGCAAGGTACTAGAGGCGAGGTAAAATCCGCAGGTGCATGTTACCAGGTCGCCATGATGATGTTTTCTTGATGATCTAGAGGGGCTTGTGTGAAAGGGTATGTGGATGACAGGGATATTAAGTGACCACGTAGGATCGATGAGCAGACCAGCGACCGAGCCCAAGTTTTGTGTGAAATGTAACCCGGGAGGTAGATGTAGGGGTTTGTTCCGTTTCGAAGGTGTTCACCAAATTGTCGTGGTGAATCGTGCTTTAGGTCTAGCCTCGGTTCAAGTCATCGAACACCTAGTTCTAGACAAGTTGTTAGGCAGGTCTAGTCGTTGGTGAAAGTGTGATAGGAGCCGTAAGATCTTCAAAGTGTATCAGCCTCCTCTATGATGTTAAACAGTTGGTATTTAGGTGTATGAGTTCCCTTGAGACGTTCTCGTGATTTTAACCCAGTTTCGTGGGTCTCTGTTAGGTGTTTTCCTTGTATGAATGGTTCTTAGAAGCCGTACTGTTGTTTTATGATCCAATGCCTTAACCCTACTTGTCACTTTCATCGTGGTTGATGTTGTTATGGAGGTTGGTCTCCCAAGTGAGTCTACTGTGAACCAAGACAATCAAGAAAGCCCATCACTGGAAGGAGTTCCGAAACGTCGCAGTGGTATATTGG
Source organism: Pinus albicaulis (assembly GCA_034641835.2). Classification (NCBI taxonomy): domain Eukaryota; kingdom Viridiplantae; phylum Streptophyta; class Pinopsida; order Pinales; family Pinaceae; genus Pinus; species Pinus albicaulis. The sequence continues at coordinate 84,471 of JAXQQM020082303.1, forward strand.
AGTCGCTGTGTGGAGGGTTTAGGAAGTTTTTGGAGGGTACACCGTCCACCATAGTGCTCTTGAGATGTCCCTTCGAAGGCCATCTTGGAAACACAAACAAACTAACCGCAGATCGAATGTGAGTGGCATTTTCCGTATATGTCACCTCGAAAGAGTGCGAGATCCGCAGGCTACCCGGCTCCTTTTCCGACTTTGTCCAAGAGTATGTGGGAAATGGTGTAGAGGTTGATGTGAGAACAGGGGTGTTTAGCCACCAACCTATCCGCAGATTGTAGGTTCTTTTGAATGCTTAAGGATGTTTAAGGTGTAAAGCACTCGTGCCCTCCCTGCAATGAGTCGCCGACATGTTGTGTCTGCAGCCAAGCGTATTGGCAAGACCAAAAGAGTGACAACACTGTAACCACTTTCGACTCTGCATCTAGCCCTCTCGGGTCCGCAGAGGGAGCCCCTCATGTGAGAAAGAGTTATATCTATGAGGCTCAAATGTTACATTTCAGGCTGAAGCCATAGGCACGGCTTATTTGTTTGATTGTTTGTTTGTTTTGCTGTCGGTTATCGTGGTAACATGGGTCCATTGCAAGATCAATATGAGCAAAGAGGATATGTAGGCAGTGTTCCAGAAATACTCAAACCATTGGGAAATGGGAGCTAAGAAAGGATTTGCTTGCTACTCAACAGGCACGCTTTCAATTGGGCTAGTCATCCTGGCTACAGGATCTCTCAAGATGATTATGTGATGTGGAAAGAGGAGGAGGAGATAACACAATTGAGTATAAAGTTACCTAACAGCAGTTCACAAGGATCCTAGTGGACAGGCTAACTCTAATCCCTGGTGGTTCCCAAACTCTTCCAACTAAATCAATAATAACAAACATCCAAGAAATAAATTCATTTAATTCATACATCGTATGCATAACAACATCCACGTTAATTTGCTAAACCAACCGAAATCAATTCTCGTATAAAACATTTAGAGGATAAACATAAAATGGCAAGGAGAGCAAGGACATAGGTACCAACAAGGGTAAATCCTATAGAAACGAAAATGAAATGAATGTAAACACAAGAGATAGAAAACATCACCGTTGCTTCGTATCAAGATCCAAAGAAATGCTTGTCGAGTTACAACAACACCAATCAAGTAAACATGCCAATGGTCAATAACTGGCCCGAAAACATATCCATCAACCTATCTTACAATATTTACGCAGATCGAGTCTCAAAAGAAACTCGCCAGCTCGATATCCATCAAAAACCTTTACAATAGTCTCCTGCGAGTTTTATAGCAGAAGATGAATGGAGGAGGTAGGTGAACACCAACAGAACGTCGTGTTTCAGTGAGGGAACAGCGTCGAAACCCATTTTGTTTTGAATTTCTACATTTATCTCCTCGCTATGGCTTAGATGTTCGGGCCGTAGTACCGGGTACATTTGGTGAAATAACAAAAATAAAACAAGAAATATTGAATCGCTCTTCTTGTGCAAAAACAAGCTCGATCCGTAGGAACCGTCAGTAGGAAACTTCTGTGGACACGATGGCATATTACAAACCGCATGGGCACTTTTTTTCTCCGACGAAGAAAACATTATGTTGTCGTAGAAAAATCCCCCAAAAGCCCCGTGCATTTAATCCTCCTCGAGTGGTCCTCGTGTCCCAACCGATGCTTTACCTTCCGGGAAAATGGATTGAGCCTTTAAATCTCCCTTTAATGCTTCTGGCTCTTCGACCCTGAGCATGAGGCCCAAATATCCGCGCTTGCATGCCTTAAGGTCACCGCTGCTCCATTGATGGCGCGTTTAATCGAGCTCTTTACTTGGCACCCTGGGATAGGTTTGGCAAGTAGTTTAAACTCGTCCCTTGATGAGAAAAGCTCCGTTGTCGTAGAAAATTGGTTATACATTAATTTTTTGTGCTATAACTCTTTTGCCGCCGCATTAAATGATAACGGCGGTGGACCCTTACCAACCGTTAAACTCCGGCAAAAAACACGCAACCCGTCAAGAAATCGTTGAACGGGGGTGATGGAGGCAAGACAGGCACGGAATGGTCGTGCGTATGATGGAAATGAGTAGGAAACGTTTATGCTGTGACAAATCGCTTCCGGTGGAGGTTTCTCTGGTGGTTTCACGGAGTGAATTTGAGTGAAAACATTAAAAAAACATGAAATTGGACGAATATATAATGGAATGGACAGACAAGGATAGATGCACGTGGGGTGACAGAGGCCTGCAAGCATGCACGGGGAATGGTCAATGGTGGGTAAACAAACTGACCACCGATTCGGCGGAGATCGACGGCGAAAACGCGTCGTATAAACAGACAAGCAACAGTGGGTACGACGATCGAGGTTAAACAAGGCGCAACTCTTCGTGGATCATCAACCGTTTGATGAGCGATCGGGAGATCGACACCGACGGCTATATCACGGGTATCCACGCGACGAACGTCAACGCGCGATGAACCGACGGTTTTGAAAACGTACAAGAGCCACGCATCACCGAATGGAATCGATGGACGATCAAAAGGGGAAACCCGCCCACCGCGCGCGTGGTGAGACAGAAACCCGGCAGTCGAGCATCGTTAATGCGGCGGGGACCACCTACGGATAGGCTCCCGACCGTCGATTTGCGGGTAAATGGACGGTCAAGATGAAAAGTCGTTGATGGACGGTGCTCAACGTCATTTGTCAAGGCTATCGACCGTCCTGTCTCAGAAGATCAACGGTGGAAATTGCTCTTGATATGCTGAATGGGTGGACCGTTAGATTTGCTGAGCAACCAGACTAGTGATCACGCAACAGAGTTAGTAACAGAAAACATGTGCATTTAGGATTTAATGGTACGTCCGATCTCGCCCGATCAATGTACCGAAATGCGCCCGATAAATCGCTTACATAGTGTGCCTTTCAAGGCCAGCGCGGTTTCGGGCCACGGTTACATGGAGGAACAGAGTGCGAGGCTTGGTGCCGCAGGCGTGTTCAGTCTCATAATGTTGTATGCGGGTTTTTTAACCTATTTTTAGTGCATTTTTAAGGCCTTACAAGGGTAATGATAGGGAGATAATGGGGAAATTGGGGAAACATGTGGTAATGGTAGGATTTCATGAGGATTTTGGGGTAGATTTGTGAGGTAAGGGGATTTTGAAAAAGAAAAGTTAGAGTAAAATGAGGCATTTTGCAGAGGCAATAAAGGGGTGCAATGGCCTTTAAATCTTTTTCACAAATGTTTCTGCAGAGTGTTTTACAATCGCATTCTACAGAGGGAGATTCGCTGAAGGCCAAGGCACAAGAAGACTTCAAGGATGATGTAGCCCTTTCGTGGGAGATGCATTCTTGAAGGCTCTAGAAGGAAAAATAGCCCCCATATGCTTTTCTGGAAAAAAATTCAATGGGGGCTAACAATGGCTCCACATGGAGATGAGACTTCTTCTTGAAGGAGTCAAGAATTCGTAGGATAAATCTTTGGAGGCAGCTGTGTGCTCATTACTTTACACATCCCTTCTTTTCTTTGATAAGTTGCCGCATGAAGACATACACCGTAGAAACTTACTTCAAAAACTACCTACCCATACTGTTAACCTAGCATTGTTTCTTCTCTTCCGTGTGCATTTGAGCAAAGGCACTTTACATCTTTTATTTTGCAAATAGAAAATAAATCTATTCTACATCTACCCTTATTGTTCATGAGACCATTAAACCACGGCCCACATGTTTTCTTACCTAATCTATTATCCGTCGGGATTAAACCGTCTCAGCAGATTTTCATACATTCTACAACAAAATTGAAAACAACAAGCTGTGATTAGACTGCTTGATCATTGTGGGTCCACAAGTATGAGGCAATGTGAATACCAGATAAAATTTGCAGGAAGTTGAAAACAAAACTCGTGAAGGCTTTAGATCCGAAATTTGAAACATCCTTCTTTTCCTTTGTAGATCAAGATTTGAGCATGTTAGGAGTCGCCTCTTTTTTCATCTTGCCTCCGGTTTTGGGCATGTTAGAGCCGATTCTTCTTTCTTCTTTGTTGCCCGCATTTTGAGCATGTTAGGACCACCGTTTTGGCCTTTGCTTTGCCTGTGTTGTGAGTGTATTAGGAGACAATATTTTTCACACCGTAGTCCATATTTTAAGCATGTCCTAACCTCTTTCCTTCTCTCTATTCTTGAAACATTTTTTTCTTTTTCCTCGAAAAATAAAACTCAGTAATGGTATGTACAATGGAAATGGAGACAGAAACCGTAAATGTAGTGGTATAATGTTTGAGCATCCTTCATTGACAGTAATCTCGGCGCCCAAAGGCCATCTAATTCTTGGCAGCAGCGTGGGGACCTGTATTGTTATTCGGATGAGGTATGGACCTTGCCACTAACTCGGGCTAAATTTGTCGTGCTTTCCCTTTTTATCCTCTTTCAAATCCCACTTCAAAACCTTATTCCAACTTTGAAACGCCTACAGCCTTGGTTCTTTTGTCGAAAAATTTCTCTATATTCTCCCAAATCTCTTCACCGTCTTTTTTAGACCCTTCCTTGTTTGTTGAATATGGATTGTCCGATTTATTCTCTCACCATGCCGGTTTTCTTCTGGCTAGAATTCTTGGACTCTACTTTGATCACCGCATCCCAAGGTCGTGTAGGGAATATCGCTTCGTTCCATAGACAATGGAATGCAGACATGCCAATGGACTTCTTGGCTGTAAGCTGTTTCACCACAAAGCATGTACTATCTTGTTATGCCATGATTTTTTGCTCCTTCAACAGCTTTTGGATGATGATCACTGTGCTCTTGTTTGATGGTTCAAATTTCAATCTATTACTTTGAGTGGTACAGGGCAAATGAATGACCAAGTGCTATTTATACCGCGATAAAAATCTAAGTCCATCTTTTGTCCGAAAGCAAGAGTATTGTCGCTGATTATTTCTCAAGCAAATGCATTCTATAGAGGAGTGATCTTTCTAGGAAACCAATGATGACCGAATTCGTGGCATTCTTAGTGGGCACGGCCTCTATCCACTTAGTGAAATAGTCTATGGGTGTTAGGATCCATTTAGCCGAGCAGAAGTAGCATTCTCATGAAATCTAGGCCCCATCACAGTAGCGGGACCTTCAACAAGATGGGTTGTAGGGGTAAAGGGAGGAGTTTTTCTCTTGCCCTCAAAGATCCTCGACATTTGTGGCAAGCAACTATCATTTTAGTGAACATCATTGAAGAGTGTGGGCCAATATCCAAACAGTATTTGTTTGAGAAGTGGCTTTCCAACCTCGTGGGTTCTCCACATTCTCCAATGTGAATTTCGTTTAACCTTTCCGCCCTCTCGCTCACAGAAAATACTTTAAGCAATAGGCCATTAGGATTCTTCCAATATAAGTTTTCATTCATAATGCAAAGTAACTCTCCGTTTTTAGTTTTAAGAACTGCCTTGGTCTTTGATAATCCGTGGAGGAGTATTGAGGTGTGTAAGCACACATAGAATGTCGGAATACCAAGGAGAGCTCTAAATCTTTCCTCAACAAAATGCAGACTTGGGGAAATTCTTGTTACTCATCCAATGAACTTATCATGTTAATGTCTAAGGCTTGTAGGTTCAATTCACCCATTAACTTAGCTAAGCCCCACTCAAATCAGCTTTGGTGGGTTTTATCTCAAGGTCATACTCTAAGATCACGTACTATCCATTTTCCCCTTTTCTCATCCGGGTCTTGGACAATATATTCGACTATGATGTTGGGCACATAAGCTAATGCTGGTGAGAATGCAACATGTACACCCCGAAGTCTTTTGAAGGCCTTAACGTAGCATAGGCCTCGTTTCTCCATGATGTTGTATTTCAAGGGTGCATCTCTCAGTGCTTTGATAAAGAAGGGAAATTGGTCGTTCCATTCCTCTCGTGTTTTTCTTCGTAGCAAGACCGTTAAAACACCGTATGCTCGGAGGCCATCGAAAAGATCAAGAAATCTTTGGAGAAATCGTCGACAGGGATGAGCTAAAAGTGTTTCATCGATTCAAAAGATTGTTTTGCCCTACAACGCATTTAATTCTACACCTTTTCTTCAAGATGTTAGTCATGTTTCTATGTTCGGTATCAAGAGTCTTAGATAAATCTCCTGGTTGCCAATCTTTCCAATGAAAGACCCAGAATTCCTTGGTGTTTTTGGGGTGTGTGATCCTGTAGTATTCCCTCAATCAAGCTGGGGTTCTATTTTTGATTCCCTTCTCGTACATAATGTGGCCAAGAATTTTACCCTCTTTGTAGCCTGAAATATTTACCATTTAGCTCAGTTTACCTCTTTTTGTATTGATGAATCCAAGCAGATAACAATGAAAATGTCCTATCTCATCTGAAAATGCTATGTCCATCGCTCTCTGGAAGGTGGCTCAAATATCTTCATCAATCCAAAAGGCATTCTTCACATACATGAAGGTACCCCAAGTGAGGTAAAGGTTATTTTGAGTTGGATATTCGTATCATTAAGACTTGGTTATATCCCGGAGAAACCATCTAGCAGTGGTAACCTCTAGAGCCCACTACCTTCTCGAAGAAATATGTTCCATTTTAGGCAAAGGGGTAATTGTCTTTGAGTGAGTTTCCAAGTTGATATTCTCAGTCTATGTAAAATCTGATTTCTCCTCGTTTTCTTCCTCAGCTGTACCACTAAGTTTGATACCCAATCATGAACCTCACTCTGCACAATTATACCACCATACATCTTCTTGATCTCTTTCTGTAGCAGTAATCATTTAGGATTGATTCGAAAGTGGAGTTTTTGCCTAAAGGATTCCCTTACCTTTTCTGAAGGGTATCTTTATGCCGAATGATATTTGTGTCAGGCCTTTAATTCTTCATGTTCCATGCAAACACATCAATGAATTCCTTGAAAATGTCAATGTATCTCTTTCTTCTTCATGCTTCTGTGTAGAGACCCAGCTATTAATCATTTTGGGCTTATCTTGCCTAAGCTGCATTCTTCCATACCGTAGGCCCCATGTTCTATAGTGGGCTTTTTCGCCACATCATCAAAGTAAAAAGGTCCTCTAAGGGTGCTGTGCCTCTGGCATATTTCATTTTGGCCCGCACTCTACTTCTTCACTATCCTGTGCATTTTCACATTTGCGGTCCAGTTTCAGTCCGTTCATCTAAAGAATTTATTTTGTTACAAGGTGTCTTTCCTCATCTAAGGACTCATCACTTAGGTAAATATGGCTGTTTAGAGTTCAACTGGAAAATTCAAACTCGTTTCTACCTACCAAAAAGATTCGATTTGTTTGTCACCTTCAAAACCCTCGCCAATATTTTTTGTTGTTCCGTGTGTGAATTTGTCGGAATGAGGATCCGTTAGTCTGGAGTTTTGGGGCATGAAAACCGGCTGCAAGCTGAACCATTTTGCGATGACATTTTTACTTCTGTAACAAATACTAATTTGTACTCAAAGAACGTTTTCGTTGCATCCATAGTGTCATTCCTATATGCCTTGCACTGGGATGTTTCACCGTGTATTCCCCGTTTACTTGTTTAATAGCTTCACTTCGCAGTCTTGATGCCCATTAATCCCACGGTTCCTAATTTCTTCACCGTATTTAGAATCTCCAGGATCGCAGCCCCATATTCAGTGACGTTATTCGGCATTTAAAGTGCAAAGTTGCAGCATGACCGCACAATCATTTACACTGTTATGAATCCACACCCTTCCCCAGCGCCCTTAGCATGACCCGTCAAAGCTCATTTCCCATAAGGGGTTATTCTCTATGATTACCATTGTTTTCTCCTTTATGGGCCAGCCTTCCATTGTGTTGTGTTACGTGTCCCACTAAGCCGTACTGCTTTGTCTTTGAAATGTATGCATTTTAGGGATCCGGTCGAATGGTCGTTCATGCTTTGTTTTTGTTCACTCGGGGTTAGGTCTCCATCCCATATCCCACAAGTTTTATTGTGGTTTTCTCCTTCGTTGTCCTCTAAATCCGCAGCAAACATTATGCTAAAACTCACTGTTTCTCCGTTTGTATCTCTATTTGGGACCCCACCCTCTCTTAAAGATTCATCACCAAAAGACAAGAGCTGTCCTGCGCGAATAGAATGTGAATTTTTCGAAGCGGTGTCACTCACTAGGAATTTCATCTCAGGCCTCCAAGGCGTTTTCTGTTGTTGTGACGGGGATTGCAGACACGAGCCATCCATCTCTGCGCATTGTACCCCACTTGGCTCCCCATGATCTTGAGTAGTAGCATGCCATACTTAGGTGGCACATCTACCACCACAACATCCATGACCATATTAAGAGTCGGGATTTGAGTTGCTTTCACACAAGTCTTTGATCGACCAGTATTTCACTCGCTTAGAGCTCGTAAGAGCATAAATCTTTGTAAGGTTTAGTTCCTAGACCCAACTCATCCATGACTACTCACATGATTATGTGAGATGCCCTGTAATCATGCATCGATTGCGCAGGATCTTGCCGCTAGTCGTTGAGATCGTATATAGAAAGAGAACGCCATTCCTCCCTGCACCCCCCTCTATCTTAGGACCAAACAAGAGTGCTGATCATCATTCAAATTGACAGAGTCACCATTCTCACCTAAGTTCAAATCTCTCAAAATCACTATATACATCCGAGGTCAACTCGAAAGTGAGCCAAGTAGATTTTACCCCAAAAATCTTCACTTTCCAAATTGAAAGTGGACCCACCTTGGCATGTTCATCTCTATTTTGCCTGCTACTACCTAGTGACCGAATCGCTGGCCGATTCTCATTAAGTGCACAAAGCATATGATGCTTTCTTTATCAGAGCACTAACCACAGCACAGTCGCTAGCTCGTTTACCTCCCAGGTAATAGTGTTTCGGTTGTCTTTCTCTTCATTCTTTCCAATCCCCAATCGCCGATTTGTTGGTTTCGTAATTGCTTTAGAAGTTTTCTGTCTTTCTCTGATGCAGTCTCCATTTTGTGTCACGCTTGACCCCTTTGCTTTGCTCATATTTCTTCTCTCGACCCGCATTATGGCAGTGATTTTCAAATCTCTAATCATCTTCGTATTCAACCATTCCTCCTCCCAAACTGCAGGGTGAAGGCCAGTTTTCCCCGAATAACGGCAGTGGATTGAAAGCTCGTTTCAAAACATATTTATTGTGTTTCGTACTCTTCGTACACTCTACTTCCTCATCAAGAAAATTTTCGAATGGTAAGAATTTGTTGACCTTATTTTGCATTCCACAAGTGTTATTGTTTCTTCTTGTAAAGTTTTGTTCCGTTCTGTTACTAACCTATAAACTATATTTTTTCCATCATTTGTCAATTCTTTCCATTTTTAGACAATTATGGTTCTGGTCAACATAGCCACATTGTCATCTCTCCGTATGTTGTCTTCTTCTTCGCATTTCTACTTGCTCTTTTCCTCAATCGTGTTGGCTTCTGTGTTCACTTATCCTTCGTACGTCCTCCAATGTCGTATTCCTTATCTCAAGCTCATAGGCCAGTCAAAGATCAAAAACCTTCGGTAAGGTCAGAATAGCCATGTCTTTGTGAGTTTCATATGTGGAAGAGACGCCATAAATGTGGGGCTGCTGAACCTTGTCAGTAATCGTGACACCCTCTCCCCACGTTTCTTTAAGGGTCATATTCCGCTTTAGTTGGCGAGGTTTTCCCTAGTTTCCCATTTGAGCCATGGGGAAAGTCCGAGGCGTTTTAAGACCTGTCGGATGCTACCCTGGAGGTAGCCCTTAAACCATTTCTTCACATCACCCCCAAGCTTTGGGTGTGATTCTCATTTTGACTATATCATCATCGATTTCCATGTAGTCAAAAGAATCTTCCATTTTATCTTTACACAAGTTGCTTGGGTCGTGATGGATCTTTTTGCATGAAGTGTGGACCTTGGACCGATAATCATCGGGTAAGGGTACTAGAGGTTGAGAAACGTAGTGCATACCAAAGCCGCCATGATGATGTTTTTTACGAGCTAGAGGGGCTTGTGCAAATGTATGGATGAGCGGTGGACACAGAGACCATCGCAGGACCGATGAGCAGACTCAGGGTGATTGAGCCCCAAGTTTTGTGTGAAAGTCGCAACCGGAGGTGTAGATGGAGTGGGTTTGTCCGTTCAAGGTGTTCACCACCTTGCCGTGGTGAATCGTAAAGCCTGTGGTCTAGCCGGTCTAAGCTGCACCAATGACCTAGTTCTGAGCAAGTTGTTAGGTAGGTTCAGGTCAGACAGAAAGTGTGATAGAGCCGTAAGATATTCTCGTGCAAGAATTAGCTCTATGGATGTGTTAAAATATTTGGTTCTTTAGTGTATGAGTTCTTGAGGATGCTCTTAGGATTGTCAACTATTTTGTGTCCGGGTTAGGTAAGCTTTTGCATGAATGGTTCTAGAAGCGAATGTTGTTTTCTGGATCCAAAGAAATTTTTTAACCCTACTTGTCACTTACCGTGTTGATGTTGTTATTAGTTTGTCTCCTCATGGAGTTCATCAGAACCAAGATAATCGAAGAGTTTCATCGATCACCATGGAATCTTTTGAACGTTATGGTATATTGGAGTCGCTGTGTGAGGGTTTAGGAAGTTTTTGGAGGGTACAATCGTCCACCGCGTTTCGAGATGTCCCTTTTAAAGGATATATTCAAATGATTAAACAAATCTCAAACTGTGGAGATTGACCGGGAGGTGGAATTTACCGTATATGTCACTCGGGAAGAGTGTGAGATCCCTCGAGGCTACCGGCTCCTTTGTACCTTCCGTCCATATATGGGAAAATGCTTTTCAACAAATGGTGTAGAGGTTGATGTGAGAAATAGGTGTTTACTTCGCTAACCCAACCGTAGATTGGCCCTTGAATGCTTGGCACGTTTGCTGTGCAAGCACTCAACTCCCCCAACTTAGCCGCCATTGTTGCTGGTTCTACAGCCGCCGATTGCGCACCAAAAGATGAGAAAACATCGTAACCACTTTCGTACCCTCGTATCCGGTATTTCCGGGTCTGGTAGAGGATTCTATGGAGCAAAGAGTTATATCTATGAGGTTCAAATGTTATGATTTTAGGCTAGTTATAGGCACGAGTTTGTTTGTTTGATTGTTTGTTTGTTTTGTTGTCAAGCGATTGTGGAATAAGGGTCCAATGTAAGATCATGATGAGTAAAGAGTGGATAAGGTAGACGTGAAATGTTCCGAGAAACACCAAACCATTGGGCAATGGAGTCGTGAAAGGATTTGCCTATTACTCAATAGGCACACTTTCAATTGGCTAGTCATCCGGTTGTATCTCTCTGGCATACTATGTGATGTGGAAAGAGGGAGGGAGGAGATGAATACTGCATTGAGGAACAAAGTTACCTGATCGTTGTGTCGTACAAGGATCCTAGTGGAAGGTAACAACTCTAATCCCTGTTCCCAAATCTCAAACAAATCAATAACAAAACATCCAAGAAATAAATTCATTTAATTCATACACGCAGAAAGGTGCAATAACATCCACTAATTTGTTAAACCAACTTAAATCACTTCCATAAAAATCAAGAAGATAAACATAAATGACAAGAGAGCAGAACATAGGGTGTCAATAATAAAAATCCACATCAAACTTCTCCGATGTGCTTCTGTGAGAAACTAAATGAAATGAATGTAAACACAGTAGACAGGAAAACATCACCGTCGCTTCGTACTTCCAGATCCAAAGAAATGTGCTTGTCATATTAAGTAACAACACCAATCACAGACAACATGCCAATGGATGAATACCTGCACCGTGTACCGTATCCATCAACCTATTCGACAATCTTTACGAGATCCATCTCAAAAGCACTTCTGCGCTCGATAATTTACTCAACAACCTTTACAATAGTCCTCCTCATGAGTTTTATAGTAATATTTAATGATATGTAGGTGAACAATTAAAATACACTATTTAAGCTCGTGAGGAAATGTATTTAAACCCATTCTCATGGAATTTCTACATTTATCCTCGGGTATGGCCGAGATGTTCGCTCGTAGCACGGTGGCACATTTTATGAACAAAAACAAAACAAGAACAACAGAATCTCGTCTCTACTTGTGCAACAAATGCTCGATCTGTAGATCATTGTAGGAACTCAAAGACACTACGTTAATCAAACCGCACGGGCACTTTTGTCCTCCCAAGGCGAGTGCCATTCTCGCCTACGGTAGAGAAAACCCCGGTGGCACGCTTTCCCCGTGTACGACCTCTCGAGTGGTCCCCGGGTCTTCAATATGATGTCACTTCGGAAAACTCGGATTTTGAGCCTTTAAAATCTCCTTTAATGCCTAATTCTTCGACCTCTCTGTGTATGAGGCCTAACACATCCGCGTTGTTGCCTCAAGGTCACCGCTGCTCCATCGATGGCGCGGTCCAGCTTTAATGGCGCCGGATAGCTCGCAGTTTACACTGGCCCCGACGTGAGCAGCCCCGCCGCTCGTAGAAACACAGACACCTGTGCGTGTAACTCCTTCCGCCGATTAAATGCCTATAATTCGTTGACCCTACCAACCGCAACCCCGCAAAAAACACGCAACTCGAAGCGGGCGTGTGTCCATGAACGGGGGGTGATGGAGTGCGAAGGCGAGGATTGAAATGGCCGGGCAGATGATGAATGAGGAGAACGGAGAATGGTGACAAACCGTCTCGTATGCTTGTGGTTCCGTAGTGAGTTTGAGTGAAAAACATTAAAAAAAATGAAATTGACGAATATATGTCGGAATGGGCGATGTACTATATGCAACAAAGGATGTGGCGGTTTTAAAGTATGTGCTGTGGAATGGTCAACAGCTGGTAAAAATCAGAATCGTCCTACCCCGCGAGATCGATGGCGGAAAACGTGTTGGGAGACACAGACATGGCCGTGGCACGATGATTGAAAGCAACAAATGCGCACCACGTGGATCATCAACTGCTGGACATCGGGAGACCGAACGGTCGAATGCCTACATCACCGGGCATCCATAGACAAACTTTGGACGCCAAGCGTTGAACCTGGGTGGTTTTGAAAACGCACAGAGCCGCTTGTCAATCAACAACGTGGAATCGTCGACCATCGTAAAACTCGCTCACCGCCGAAGGTGGAAAGCAGAAACTGCTGCTGTGTATGAATAGTGCCTCGCGGGACCACCGTGGGATAGGCTTCGGACCATCTTATCGAAGCAGGCAATGAGCCGGTCGACAGATGAAAATTCAGCGGGCGGATAGTGCTCAGTCCATATTTTCATGTGTGTGGTTGGCGTTATCGCTCGTCCGATTTGTAAAAGACTGGTCGTGTACCCTCCCGATATGGATGAACCGTATTCGGGATCCATGACAACGGACGGTGATCGCGCAAAACAGAATATAACGAGAAACACAAAGGGCGAGATTAGACAGTCGTCTGACCGCCCGACCAATTGCTTTCAAACACGCCCGACAAACGCCGCGATAGGTGCCTTCTGTGGCTAAACACAGAGCCTCAGCCGTGCTGCGGTTGTGGAGGAACATAGTGCGGTGGCTTGCGCCGAAAGCGGGCTAGGTTCAGTTATAAGTCGTCGGGGTGTTGCAAGCCGCGAACCATTTTTAGTGTATTTTGAAGCTCGCCAAGGGTAACGTCTGCAGGATTTCATGAGGATTTTGGGTGAGATTTAGGAGTGTAAGGGGGATTTTGATAAAAAGGAAAAATGATAATGATAATTTCAGGAGAATGAAGGGCAAGAAATGGCTCTTTGGGACCTTTTTCAAGTAAGTTTGGTGAGAGGTTTAAACGTACCTAGTATAGACGTCAGCGTCAAGGCAAGCGAGAAGACTTCAAGGATGATGTCTGGGGAGATGGATTCTCGTGAAGGCCACATGAAAACAGCTCCCTATCTCGCCAAAACTAATTAAAACACAGAAAACCTAGTCAAGAATTTTCCTTCAAAAGAGATTCATATGATAGTAAGACAACCAAGACCCTAGACCAACATGCCTTTCTCCTCCACCAAGTCATCCTTCCTCCCTTGTAAGTGTCGCCCTTCGAAATGCAAGCCAATCCGCAACTAAGCTTAATGTAGCAACTTTATGCTTCGACCTTGATTCAATAACTTCAACAGTTTTAATTTTGATGCGTATTCGTGCCTTTGACCTTGATGCAAGATACAACAATAGCTTCGACCTTGATGCAACAACTTCAAAGCCTGTTCTTGATGCAAAAATTCATAACTTCGACTTCTCAGGCAACAACTCTACGCCTTCAACCTTGATGCAACAAACCTTCACACCCTTGATTTTACGTGCGATCTTCAAAACTTCGATGCAATTTCCCCATCCCCAACTCATTTTGCATTTTTTGAACATAAGAGAGACGAGAGAAACAGAGAGAGAGAGAGAGAGAGAGAGAGAGAGAGAGAGAGAGAGAGAGAGAGAGAGAGAGAGAGGACCCACGCCCGATTCCTTGCATCCTTCGTCTCACATGTTTTTCACCTCACTACCAACAATCTTAACTTGTGTAGAGACGTGTTTCAAAATGAGCTCAGCGGGTTCGTTAACATGTAGTTTTATACTGGAATTTCCGTTTATAATGCTTAACTCATCCTCTCGAGGTCGACATGTGAGGAGGCATAAATGACCTATTTTACAAGAAAATAGTTTTCTCTACAACAATTCCTAAGAAGGGTTATTTACGCAATATGACACATCATGACACTGACAGCAAACCTTATGCATACAATGGAGACCTTTGAACTAAAATTAATTGACCCAAGTATTAAAACCATGCTTTAAAGCAAGTCAATTGTGATCAATAATAAAAAATTATTTTCTTATTTTGACAATACATTTAATTACATAATTGCTATAATTAGGAAGTCCAAACCTAGTTGTATTCTTCAACATCCCCCTTAGAAGTTTTTTCCTAATCTCCGATTTTCACATCCCCATTTTGTCTCTTCATTATGTTTGTCTTTTCGTGTTTATATATATATATATATATATATATATATATATATATATATATATATATATATTATAATTAAATATATAACATCATTATCAATATTAGACATTGTGTAGTGATAAAAAAATATATATATATATATACTTTTTTTTTTCTTCTGTTGTTTATTGTTATCACTACACAATGTCTAATATTGATAATGATGTTATGTGGTGAATATAATAATTAAATATTGAAAATTTTTATATGCAATTATTTATACGTAGAATGATCCACTTAAGAAAAATAATAACAAGACACAATAAGGATTTGTTAGATCCATATATTATAGTGTAGTTCCTTATTGTTGTTAGTAGCCCCTTATTTTTATTTTTATATTGTTGTAGCCCCCATATTTTTATTATTTTGCCCCATAAAAGCATTTTATTATTATTGTTTGGTGCCTACATGGCCATTGTTAGGTCGATTTTCTAGGATTATATCAGGACCTTCCATGTATTCTATATATGGAAAGGAGGTTTTTTTCTATTTGGATCATCCAAGAATTATTAATTTATGGCCGGTGCTGAGTGTTTCTCCATGTAGTTGATTTTCAAGGCATTGATCTCTTTTTTCTATTTTTGAGTTGAATTTCATAACATTTGGTATCGTAGATTTGGATTCTAGGGTTTCAACGTCTAAATAGGTCATTTGAATTTTCACTACAGTGTTTTTTACACAAAGGTTCACAAAAAAAAACCCATTGCAAAACTCGAGGAATTTCAAACTTCGTATCTTGGCCTAATATTTTCAGAGATATTATCTATGTGTTAGGGTTTCTCATAAGCTCCTAATCATATCAAAGAGACGTACCTTGGAAATCCCACATAACCCTCTCTCCTATATCAGATTGGAATTTTGTAAGGGTACGAAATTGTTGTGGCTTTATTTATAAGCTATCAATTTCGTAGCCGAAGGATGTGAAACAACATACGTGCACGCTCATCCAAAGTTTTTTCCCATCGAACTAGTCCACATCATGTCATTGGGAGACCAGTATGTTTTGTTCGTAAGAACCAAATCAGGTTAATCATATTGGAAAGACCCGTAGGGATACAATACCCAAGATTAAATCGGATATGAATAAGGCAGATACATCGCTTCTGGGTTGTTGAGCTCTCAAAAGTAGGCTGAAAAGGTGTGGCCTCTTTTGTCAAATTTGCATAAGTCTTGTTTGAAAAATTAGTTTGAAGTGATTACAAGGGCATATTCAAACACAGACAATAGTGTTTGGGTTCTAAAATCTTCTAAAGACAATTCAACACCCATTAAGCCTTCAAAGGCTTTACCGTTGACTTTGAAGAGAACATGCAACATGACATCAAAATTAAAAGAGCAAGTGCACCAAATTGCCCTTGCAAAGAGAAACAAAAAAATGAAATGGATGTTTTGAAGAAAGGTGTGGGTGCCAAGATGAATGGTTTGAAGAAAGGCGTGAAGCCAAGATGGTTTTGCCAAGAATGGCATGGAAGCAAAGTATGGATGACATGGAAGCTAATAGCATGATGAAAAAACAAAGACAAACTGGAGACACAGCAGGTCAGATTCTGTGCTAGTATATGGAAGGTTTGAAGGAAGGTTTGACAAAGTTGATACAAGAAATACTCCTAATGGCAAAAAGATAGAGAGGAAAACCATGATGAGAACAAAATAAAATGAAGAACGTGATTTTATTAAAATTTGGCTCAACAGATTGAAGACCCACACATTCCAAAAGATTGATATATAGTTTGATGGCAGATCCCGTGTGAAGTGATAGTATAGATGGAGCAATATTCTGATTCAAATAATTTTGTTACACACAAAAGGCAGCTTACTGTAATTTTATATTTAGAAACAAAATACATTTGTATGGTATCGTATGGTTTGCTTCCTGAAAATGTCATTTTCCAACACCACGAGGAAATGATAAATACAATGGTGAGGATACAAAGAGCAACACCTTTCAAAGTAAATTACAAACTAAACAAAGGGGTTCAGTGAAAAGGACAAATACTGAGACTTGTAAAAATTGGAATACAAGGGTATTTAATATCTAGAGGAACAAAATATTGATGTTCTATAGGTGAAATTTGAAGGATAACATCCAAATATGATGCTCAATTTTGGGGAATATGATTAATTAGAGAAGGAATTAAAGGAAAAGAAAAATGTTTCTGAATGGTAAATTATTATTAAGGAAGCTCACTAACTACATCTATAAAAGATGAAGTGTTGCTACTCCTAGAATTCAAAACCATGCTGACACCACAACAATTGAAGAAAAAAAGAGCAAAAGGGCTTTGCTGCATGACAAATAAAACCAAAGGTCATAAGTGCTGAAAGAAATTATTTACAGATTAGAAGAGGATAAGAAATGAATAAGAAACTTCAAAGAATAAAGGATAGAGTATGAACTAACCCTAGAGAAAGAAGAAATGAGCCCTAATGTTATCCCCGCAATGCATTGCGGTGGAATTACCACTCTCAAAATCTCAAGATAGAAGGACATATCAAGAAGAAAAGGTAATAGTGTTGATTGATTCATAGTACCTATAATTTTATTCATTGCAAGTAGCCAAGGAATTGAATTGTTTCCACACTGCAAAGACCAGAGCACATGGATGAAGTGTAAATGAGAACTAGTAAATTTCTCATGGAAATGCCATAATATTTAAAGTTGTCCATGGGGGATATGTATTGGAAAATAGTCTAATGGTTTTATCCTTCCATGGAAAAAATATGTTGTACTAGGAGTGCAATGGTTACAATCTTTGGGGGACAATAGCTTTTTAATTTTCTATGAAATTTTCCTACTTTTTTTTTAGAAGGAAAGGAAATTGAATCATGGTATTGCAGAAGATTAGAAAGATAATAAGCTCTAATTTCATGACGAATATTCTGCATGAAAGAACAACGGACGTGGACTGCACAATTATTCCTACCAGGAAGTTCCAAAACAAAAAATCATGTATTTCTCTAGATCTCCAAAAAGTCTTGGAAAATCAAATTGCTGTGCTTGAAAATCCTGTGCTAATCCCACCTATTTTACTTCTGTATCATTCTATTCATTTGATTCTAGGAAGTATTCCTCCAAACTTGTGCCTGACAGATATCTCAAACCAAAAGAGCGAAATTGAACGTATGATTTTAGAAATGTTAGAGGTCAAATTATATCCTAACCCAATGTGTTTCTTTCCGCTCTAGTAGTATTAATACAATAAGGATGGATCATGGCAGTATGTGTCTAGATTATAGGGAGCTTAACAAGCTCACTATTAAAGATAACTTCATTCCTGATTGATGGATTACATGGACAAATTTATTTACCAAGTTGATCTTCGTTCAAAGATATCATAAAATTAGAATGAAGGCTAAAGATATTCCCGTGTAGCTTTGAACTCATGAGGGTCAATATGAATTTTTGTCATGCCTTTTTGCCTTATCAATGCACCGCTCATATTTCAAGGGTTGATGAATTCCATTTTTCAACCCTTCCTTCTAAAATTTGTGTTAGTATTTTTTGATGACATAATAATTCATGTACTGTGTCTTGGAAGGGATCATGTTCTACACTATGTTGATAGGTGCTCAAACTATTGGAGGACAAAAATTATATGCAAAAACCTCCAAATATTTCTTTACACAAGAGGTGGAATATCTCAACAGAAGGTATCTCATGATGGTGTTGATAGACCTGTCAACATTAGCTATTAAGGAATGGAAAGTCCCACAACTATAAAGAAGTTGCGAGGATTTTGGTTAAAAGGCTAAATATCACAGTAAGTTTTTAAAGAATTAGTTGAAGAACAATAAATACCCTTCTAACAACATGATTGAAGAAAGATGCATTTTTCAGTGACTCCATGTAACCAAGGCCTTTGAACATCTTAAAGAGGCAGTCTACCTAGTGTCTATTTTAGCTATGCGTATCACAAAAACTCTTATTATGGAATGTGATGTCTTAAAATGGAATTGGTGATGTTTTAATGTAATAAGGAAGACCTCGTTGCTTTGGAAATTCATCCAATCAAAGGAGTATTTACAAAAAGCTATTTAAGAGAAGGAAATGTTGGAAATATTACATGCACTAAAGAAATGGAGACCTTATCTAATGGGAAGACACTTAAAGTTACAAAACTAATCAAAGATAGTCTTAAATACTTTTTGTAACAAATACTATCTTCGTAAGAGCAATAAAAATAACAACAAATATGTTGGGTTATGACTTTGAACTATCTACAAAAAGGGCTAAATGTTATTATAGATACCTCAAGAAAGATGTAAGAGGGAAGCATTTGCTTTGTGCTATTTTTGCTTATCCAATCCGTATTGGATAACCGAAGCAAGATGAATGGACGAAAGATGAAGAAATGGACACTTATCTGCACTGAAAGAAGCTCCCAATACATCTGATACCTTATGTCGGAAAAATGATTCCTTATGGTAAAAATATCGGTTGTATCTTTGTAAGAATTCCCAACTAAAACAAAAAGCATCTGAATTTCTCACCCCCCCTAGGAGAACACTCGGGTTTTTTTAAAACTTACCACAAAAAGTAAGAAAGAATTTTTTTAGGATGACCTTAAATTTAGATATTCAAAATTTATAGCCTGTTTGGTGTGCCAACAGTAAAAGTTACAAATTACACCACGGTCTTCAAGTTGTCCCTATCCATTACAAGTCAACGCTTGGGAGGAGTTTTCAACAGAATATATCATGTATTTACCAAGTCCGAAGGAAAGAGGTCATCACATGAGTTTATATACGTACCTTAGTATGCACATTTATGGATTATCTCATCCATTTAAAAGTATGTACAATTACACTGTATCATAGCCAATTCAAAAGCTACATGAAAACCCGAAGATTATTGGGTGACAAGAGATCCATTTTATTGGAAATTTTTGGACGAAATTATTTTCTTTGTTGGGCATCAACTAGTTTGTAGTTCACCCCATCATCCTCAATCATGAAAATCCCATAGTGACCAAATATTTGGAATATGTCACTGTCAGTCTAATAAAAAACACAATGGGTCACTGATACTTCGTCGAATGTAGTATAACACTTTCTTCTTCCATATCAAGTGCAAAATGATCCCATTTATGGTACCTCAGTGATACTACCCACCCATCACATCCTCATTAAGAGAAAATGCTAAGGTTAGCATGTACATCACATCATATCAACACAAATAATCTCTCCAACTCTTTAAAGGATAACCTAAATTTGCACAAAATCGAATGAAACATGAAAAGTATCAACATCACAACTAGAGAAGCTTACTGTAGGAGACTAGCATTTTTACACACAACCATACAAACAAAAGTCCTCAAGGTAAGCTAAGAAGGATAATAAATTATGGCCAAAGTAATATGGTCCTTACAAGGTGTTGAAAAAGATTGGTACTATGGTACACAAAGTGGAGCTTCTTGTTTTGTCTCGAGTGCACCAAGTTTTCCATGTTTTACATGCTTAAAGAAGGTTATAGGTGACAAAATTCCAAAATACCAAACAACTTGCCAAACCTGATGTGCAAAGGAAAATCATATTAGAAACTTGAAGTAGTCACATAAACAAGAACTCCTAAAGCTACGAAATCGATCAATTTCAAGAGGTTCCACTGTGTGGAAGAACTTACCAGCCTGAAGGTTCCACATGGGAGGATGAGAATTTTATACAAAGCATTTAGAGCTACTCAAGCGTTGAGGACAACACTTTTTTGAAGGAGAGGGGCATGAAGGATTCATATATTACTAGTGTAGTCCCTTATTTTTGTTAGTGTAGCCCTTTATTGGGGTTATTTTTGTACCCCCGCAGTCTCTATGTTATTGTTATTGTGCCCCATAAAAAGACACTATTATTATTATTGTGCCCTTAAATTATTATTGCTAGGTCGTTCAGGATTACATTGTGAATTTTGGCAGACTCCTACAGAAAGGAGGTTTTTTCATTTAGATCATCCAAGAATTGTTCATTTAGGGTAATGTAAAGGAGGTTTCCTCAAAACCTGCTGATTTCTAAGGTGTTGATCTCTTTCTTTCTATTTTTGAGCTATTTCATAAACAGATCAACAAAGCATATTGAAAATTTTTAAAAGATCGTGAAGAGAATGTTATTCATCTAGGTACACAAGAATATTCTTTGGTTATTTATTTTCATGTACTAATTTTGGGCATAAGGAAAGAGATTTTAAGGGCCTATAATAAGAAAATTTATAGCAAAAAAATTTCCTTTACTCTGCCTTCTAGAAAAAGAACAGTAATCTATAGAACCAAAGGACCATTATTAAAAAAAGTTACTTGGTTATTTTTGCCCAAAATGATATAAATGTCATAATATTGGACACATAGCATGATTGTAGAAAGACATGATCCTAAAAATAAGTCAAAGAAGAAAACCTACCTAGATGCTACAATACACAAAGTTCTCGACAAAGTTTGGTGAATAAAACAAGAAGGGCCAAAATTAGAAGAACATGTAACTTGGTTCTGTATCTTCAAGGTTGAATGTTCAATGACAAAGTTAATTGGCTTCCCAAAAGTTGCAAAAAGATAAGAAAAAACCTAAGTCCAAGCCCTGGCTATAAATGGCCAACATACGGTTAACCAGTTATGAAAGGATGAATAAAAGTATTTTCCTGTAAATTGGCTTCATACCTTCTGCTCAAATTATTATGGCACTCCACAAAGCAATCATGAAATATCCAAAAAATAGAGCATGCACTTTTTTTGGCATGGACAAAGCTTCTTATGTATCAAATTATTGGATGAGATGGAAATGAGTTCAATATGTACTATCATCAACTAATAGGCATAGGCCATAATGTATATGACCACAGACTTAAAGAGTTTTAATGACAACCTATTTTAAAAAAAGAAACCGATGTCACAGAGTAATGCTGAAGAAGGCGAGATGATCAAAGAAAACATAGAAGGCCAATTATGTAAGATAAAACTCAATAGTGAGGGATTACATTATTGAAATTATGTAGTTCAAATGTATTGCTAGTAGGGATTTTACAGAACCACACAATTCAAATTTTGGATTGTCTAAATGACATCCATATATTGGGTTAGATATTGCAATCAACATGGCAACATATATGGAGTGGACTTTATTTGGCTTCTTAACTTCAAACAATTGAGAAAGCCTTTGAAGGCTAGCTAGAATGAAGTTTTTTTTGTATTTATAAATTTATAGATAAAATTAAGTTGGCTTGAAATATAGAGATGCATTATGCGCCTTCAATTCTCGCAATGCCAGATGATCAACGTTACCCTAATTTAAAGATAATTCCACATGCTAGTTAAACAATATATTTATGTTGTTTTGTAAAATAATAGTAAAGAGATAGTAGAGTTGAAATTATTGACTATGAGAAATTTGTGAGGATGTTGCTCCACAAACTGCTACAACAAGGAAATTTCCAACATTGCATTATCCAAAAAATAATGATAAGAAAAGTGCAATTTGGGAACTTGATTTGTATTTCACCAAATAGCCTGAACTAATGATATTTCTTTTGGAAAACTGTGCCACACCAATGTAGTTTGGACTTGATACAAAGTATGCTAGTCACAATGCTTTTTCATGTTAATTTTTTTGTTTTTCCTGAGGCTATGTAGTGAGAAATACCTTTTTTCTCGAACATGCTCCCTTAATTGTTGTGTTTACTCATCATTCTATTTTCCTTTCCATGTGTTGAAAGAAATTTAGGTATTTGGCACCTATGTATTTCCCCGTATGAGATTGTAAATGAGAAAACTAATGCAACAACAAAAAAGGCATGGTGGGAGTTCAACCACTCATCACTAAAAATGCCATTAATCATTGTTGAGATGTCTATTTGATTGGACTAATATTTTTTCTAAAACACAAAGAGAGGAAAGGGAGATAGTACAAACATGGGGAACCGACAAGACACATGAAAAATATGATAGGGGAATATCACTCACATTTTCCATTTATGTCATATGATATAATACCTGCAGAAGATAGAGACTATTTCCATCAATGACAGGATGAGATCACAGATATGTTCTATTATTTTCATTGATGGCCTATGAAAGTGAGATGCATAGACATTGCCAAAGTCGATAATCATCCACCCTCAAAGAATGCAGTACACCAATATATCCGGCTTGCTTCAAAAAATCGTTAGTGGAAAAGAATTTAGGACACACATTTTTAGCGATTCTCACTAAGTTCGTGAAGAATGTGTGAAGCCCAAATAGTGCAAAAATGAAGTGTTTGCATCGATAACACTTTTAATAAGTTGTTCAAAATGAGGTTACACAAAGAGTATTTTATTGAATGGATTGGGCATTGAACAAAGTATTTTTACCATGCCAAATTTCTTCGAGTAACGCGTATTGCACAAACAACTTACATGTGACCTTTTGTAAGTTTCATTTCTATCATTCGAAGAAAATAATACCAAAGTATCACATTTATTAGAGTTTAACCAAGGTTTTCCTAAAAAATCACCATGTTGAATGTGTTTGTATATTATGTTATACTATCATTTGAATATATAGTTTTCCATCTACAAAATGTTGAAGAATGTAACTAGGTTCATTTTTCATAAATGTATTTGAGTCATTATAATGTACTTATCAAAAGAAGCTGAAAGTCAAATTTTTATCATTGTTTATAATGACTTATTAAAGCACGGGTTTAGCCCTTAAACACATTTTTATTAGTCAAATTCCTTAATAGACTCCTACGATTTATATTGAGTCATTATATTCATTGTACATTTTATGAGACCTGCTCTTTACCTTTAACTCATGTAAAAAGAATTATTTTTGAGTAAAAAATGTATTTTGTCACCCTCCACACCAAGTTCTTACTAGCTTGATGAATTCAACCTACAAGGGAGTAACTTAACTCAATAATAATCCTATATACACAAGTGCAGACGATCTATTTTTTCATAAATGCAACAAGTTCAATACACAAGAAGGAAAGGTAAAAAGTTAAGTGCAAGAAGCAGAAGTGCGTGATCATGTTCTGGGCAATTTTATTTTTCTCTCTCACTAAATTGTTGGGTTGATGTGAGACTGAAGTTATGAAGCAGGTGGCTGGAAATGTGGGCGCGCAGGTCAAAGTTGCTGGTGATGCCTGCTTCAGGAGGGGGCCAGTTGCTGGGGTCGAAGTGCGGCTGTCAGACAGGTCAAAGTACATGATGCATAGGTCGAAGTGCTTCATAGACTCCACTGTTGCATAGGTCACGTAGTTGTTGTTGCATAGATCGAATTTTCGTAGTTGCAAGGTTGAAGTTATAGATCGAAGATGATGGAAGGAAGGGTTAATCAGGAAGGAGGGAAGTTTGTGTCTAGGTTGAAGAGTCTTGGATTATCTCAGAAAACTATTGAAGGAAGATATTTTTGATCGTTTTTTTACCATAGATAGGGTTTTCCGGAAAAGTGCCTATATTCAGGTTCTTTGTTTTGTGATCTTCACACACACACAATTTGGTAATTTCTTTTGAATATTGCAACAAGAAACAATGAAGGAGGCATCCCGAAACATCATCCTTGATCCTAGTTGGTAACAATCACCTAAACTAGGTGGGCCCACACATGCTATTTTTTAGGTGTATGTCTATTTAGACATGGTGAGCATATTCTATATGTAGCAGGAGGCTACTTGTAGATGGTTGGTCAAATGTGAAAAATAGATGTAAAATTCTATTTTTAGAATATTGGGCGAAGTCTATTTATAGAACGTTGATCTTAAAATAAAGGTGGTTTAATATTATTAGCTCTTAATAATATTTGGACTTAAAACATTATCTTATTTCTGGAGCACTTTAGTTATGTACGTATGTGGCACAATAGTTGACAGATGGAATTACTATTCTTGAGGGTTTAAATGGAGCTGGCTGTATGGAGGACTTCAAAGGTCTCATGGGATGGTGCTCAGGAGTTGTAGAAGTAGTTGGTGGAGTTGTATTTAGTTTAACCTGGGCTAGGCTCACGGAGCATGTATCTACCTAACCCATTGACACTATATGGGAGTGAATTAATTAGTAAATTAATCGCTAAATAATAACTCATTAATCAACCTGAAGAATAGAGAGCATCATGAATGTTGCATAAAAGGGGTCAAAGGAGACCAAAGTGAGAGATAGGTGAAAGGGGCATGATGAATGGCTTGTTGTGACTAGTTAGTGATATGAATTGCAGGATACAGGTAAACTGGAGTTGAAAATGATACAACGTAGTCAATGAGAGTGGGATTACATCGGTCTGGTTCCTTGTAATTGTACTTGATCATAGAGTGTGAGGCAGCCAGTGAGGCAAAGATCATGTTTAGATTTGCAAGATTGAACCTTATTGAGTAAAAAGATGATTGTATTTAAATTTTATAGCCAGTATGCTTTGTATTCTTGTATGAGATTTTTCATATTATCTCCACAAGCATAACATATATTATGTTTTCTGGCTTCATAGTTTCCGTTAAACAACTCCGTTATGTGTGTTTTCTTTTATTGCTTCATGTGTTTTGCAATTGAAAGTGATTAGAACTTCATAAGAATTATAGTGGAAGGATTTTATTTAGCAAGAGATAACATAATATATCAGAGAGTCCTGATATTATATACATGCATTGTAATAATTTCTTACATGTTCTGATCTGTGTTATAGATTTTCATGGAATAGAGAGCAGAATTTTTGGTGCGTTTTGTGCTCATGAATATCTGAAAATTTTGGTGAAATTTTTTCAGGAAAAAATAGCATATTTGGGATTCCTTGTGAAAAAAATACCCAACTTAAAAACTGAATTAATCTTAGGCTTGGATGAGGGGAGAGATATCATTGATTTAAAAATCAGCTCTTTGTTAGAAAATTAAGTATTCCAGGACAATTGCAATGTAAAAGTAGCCAAGTTAAAACTAAAATGCACTTAGGCACAAGACAATGAAAATATTTGGAGGAGAAAAGTAGAGGTTAGTGACTAGGTGAATAGAGGAGCCTTTAACATGAAGCTTGAGAAGCCAGTCTTAAGGTTGTGGAGCAATGCACAACCTGAGATGGTGGAAGAATCTTTACAGATTTGACAGATGGGACTTGCACGGAGCTCTCACTATTGGAAGTGTGAGAAAGCCACAATTGAAGCTTGAGAGGGAACCCATTTGCAGCGGTGTAAGAGTGAACCTCAGATGTGTGAGTAGCCACAAGATGAGGACCATGGAGGGAGAACCACTCATGCAAGAGAAATTCGTGCCGTATGGGAGAGGGAGTACATGCGCCTATACCACTAGGTAAGAGGTGGGGCGACATGCATGAGTAATCCCAAGAGGATATTTCTAGGCGGATTCATTGGAGACAGGGATCTCATGAATTGAACCTCGACTACGAGGTGCCCACGCGCAGCAACAGTAGCATGATCAGGCTGATTGATGCGTGCATATTAAAGTGATGTTGTTTTATATTGGGATACCATTCCGTAGCTGATGAAGAAGTGCAGAGACAAGTAATAGTTCAACAACGTAGTGGTTCCTCGAAGACATGTGCACAGAAAGAAGTCGTGAAGACTTTGATGACAGATGCATTAAGACCGATTGAGCTGTTTGGATCCTATTCGCTTTGGAAGATGAAAGCATGCATGGAGTTGCAGGCGCTGAAAAGAGTTGCAGTGGCGAATTCATGGAGTTGCATGTCACATGCAGACAACTTTTCTTTTTTGAGAGAGGGAGTGTTGAATACGAAACAAGAAATGCAGAGGCACTCGAAACATCATCCTTGATCCTCGTTGGAAAATAATCACCTAAACTAGGGTGGGGCCCACACATGCTATTTCTAGTATGTTTATTTTTAGACATGGTGAGCATATTCTATAAGGGCAAGAGGATATTTGTAGATGGTTGCTCAATGAAAAATAGATGAAATTCTATTTTTAGAATATTGGCTAAGTTCATTTATAAATTTAATCTAAAAATAGATGCATGCTTTCATTATTATTAGCTCTTAACAATAATATTTGGACTCTAAACATTATCTTATTCTTTGGAGCACTTAAGTTATGCAATAAGATGGTGGCACGAACAGCCGATATAAAGAATTGTGCTATTCCCGAGGGTTTATCGGAGCTATTGCATGAGTGACTTCGCTTAGAACTCATGTGACAAGAGTTTGGTGGAGTTGCAGAAGGTTGGTGGAGTTAGCTAGTTTAACCCGGCTTAGGCTTAGTTGAGCTAGTTGTATCTACTCTAACTCGATTGGATACACTAGTGAGAGTGGAGTGAATTAATGACAAATTAATCAAATTAAATAACAACCTGCTGAACAACTGAAGAATACATCGTCAACTACAATGCATGGCATCAGTGAGACCACGGAGAGATAGGTGAAAGGGCAAGATAGACTATCTCACAGACTATTGCTGATGCATGAATTGTATCTAAATATACATTGGAGTTGCAAATGACAATGAACACAAATAATGAGAGTGGGATTACATCGAATTGGTCTTTGTAATCAGCTTGGATTGCACAAAGGAGGTAAATAGCTAGCAGGAGGCAAAGATTGGAGCATGGATTTGCAAGATTGGTCTCGATTAGTGTATGATGATTGTGAATGTATCGAGAGCTTGTGATGTTTTGTATACAGTATGAGATTGTCATATGATCTCCATGTTACATAATATATATTTGGGTTTTCACTGTGTTTTCTCTCATGAATAACCGTATTATGTGTGTTTTTATTGTTTATGTTTTGCAATTGTTGATTAAATTATGTGAATTATAGTGGAAGGATTTCGTATTTAGCAAGAAGATAAATATTGTTAGACCAGGAGAGTCCGGATATATACATGCATATTGTATATAATTTCTACAATTTCTTGAGAAAGATAATATATCAAAGAAGTAAAAGAAGCTAACATAATTCATGGGTAATTATCAAGAAAGAGAATCAAATCAAGTTCACCGTATTTATTTCTCAACATTGTCTCGCAGCTAAGGTCAAAGAAGCTTCTGGAGACCACTTTGTTGGCTCGAAGGAAATGGTTACTTCCTCTATGATAAGTTATATGGAAATGGGATTCAACATCACAGAAAATGACCAAGAGGATTTTCTACTATTTATTCAACAAGGTAAAAATCAAGGGTTTTTGACCGTGTTGGAAATACCTAGGGAGGGGGTGAATCAATATTTATTTTAAATTTTTATTTTTACCGCTAGATCACTTATAATTAGAACAAAAAATGAACAATAAGAATAAATACTTTTATTAATATCTTCTTATAATAAATCCAATATAATAGTGTAGGGCCCCAACCCTAGATGAAGACACTAATATTCAATCCTTCCAAAACTAAATATGCACTTTGCAAAGCACCTACTTGGACTTCACGAGGCTCCAAACTTTAGGGTGTTGAAGTCCAACAAGAAATTGCGCATACACACTATTGTACCAACGTGTCCTAGTGATATTAGTGTAATGCAAATTTAATTAATTAAATTGGTGTAGTGTTCTAATTTCTTAATTAAATTGGACAATAAATTGTAATCTTATCTCATGATAACTTGTAATAGTTAACCGAGTGTGATAAACTCACTAGCTCATGTATTTCAAGTTAAGGGTGGTTATGAGGCATGCAAAGTACCTGGCTAGTTACATTTAATTATGTTATGCATTAATTAATGCATGAGTAATCATTTAACTCGCTATGAGTTAGAGCTGTCAGTCTAGGTTGTAACTATTTGTTGCACTATGAGAGATCAAGTGAATTAAATATTGTTTAATTCACAATCATGATCTGCCATGCAATTGATGTTTTACTATTAATAGTCGCATGGCAAGCGGGCCCATTAGAGACCAAGTTGAGACAAAGAAGTGATAACTATCAATTGTAGCATTATTGGGTTAAAATACATGAAAACCAAACACACATTGGATTGCTCTGATGCATGCACAAATAGGAAGGGCAAAATTCCTAAATAATAGGTATTTCATTCACTGTGAATTACGTGCTAAAAGGCAGGTTGTTTAGAGGTTGAGAATTGACTATGTGTTGGTTGATTTTGTCCTAGACAAAGCAGGAGACGATTAGTCGAGTGTCAGAGACTTTTGTTAGAAGAGTGTCAGGATTGTTTGTTCCCATGTTGAATATACAATATACTATGTAGGAACATATGAATATTTCTCTCTGAAAATATATGTGTTGTTGTTTGATTTGTTTCTTCGCACTTGTTGTGATTGGCGATTGTGCTTATTTTTCGCAATTGATTTGTAGAAGTATGCACTATCTTGCTTTAGTACATTCATGATCAGATTAAATACATGAAATACATATTGTTATAATTTATACATGGTATCAAATCATGAAATCACTATAGTGGAGGAGAAATCGTAGCTTGTGACCGAATAGAATTCGTCTTTGTGGGAAAAGTGGTTTGTGCGACAGTGGATCAAGATTGAAATGGATTTCAATGGCTTGAGATTGGAGTATCCACTTGAGGGAAAATATAACCCATTATGGAAACACAAAATGGAGTGCGTATTAGAGGAAAATGGCTGAAAGAATTCATCTACAATGATATTCCAAAACCCAAGCACAAACAAATGTTACAAATCTTGATGTTGAAAAAGAAGGTTGCAAAGGCGAGGAGGATCTATCGGAGGGAGTATGAGACCACATTGTCTCTATATCCATGGAAAGTGGAAACCATACCTAATGAAAAGCTTTGACAACATCTATTTTATTAAAACAGTGATCATATAAAATTTTCACCGAAGGATAAACCCGTGAAAATCAAATGGAGATAGGTGACACTATTCCAAATATGCAACAAAGTTTGTCCAATGTCAAGATGAGCTTGGGTGCATCGAAATTATTGTTGCGGATGATGAATTAGTGAGCCTAGATCTTCTGTGGACTTCCCAAGAGTTTGGCATAGTTATCGTGACTCGCTGGGCGTGAGGAGAAGCTTCATATTAGGAACGAATTTGGTCGCATTTATGCAAGAAGAATTCAAAGTGAATACTAGGGGATGGATCTTCATCTAAGAATGATGATGAAGAAGATTGCGCTTATCGCCATGAAGAGGGGGGAAAGGAAAGAAATTCCATACCAACCGAGTCCCGTAAGGATGGCAAGAAGCGCGACATGTCCAGAAAGGGAATGTTTTCATCGCTACAAACATGGACATTATGCCATCAATTGTCCACAAAAGAAGAAGAAAAATAAGCCTTCGTATCCGCATTGTTGAGGCTTTGCCTCGGCAATTTTAGCTTGAATTCTCACTCATTGTGATGCATGGTGTCAAGTACAATGTGATTGGTGGTACTTGGATAGCATGCTCATTTCACATGACGAAGAACAAGACCTTTTCAGTAGCTTGGAGGAGAAGGACCTCTAGATGCATATCGAAATGGGTGATGATGGGTGGCATGAAGGCGGTCAAGACTGGTGTAAGAAGCACGCCCCGCAGACAACAAACCTCTCTATTAAAATAATGATGTACTAGGCTTGAATAAAACTTGTCTCGGGCCGCAATGTTGATAGATAGAGGCTATGATGTTGTTTTCGTTGAGGGAAAATATTTCCTTCTACACAAAGGTATAAGTTTAAGAAGATTTGGATTAGTGTGAAGAATCTCTATAAACTTGATGTAGATGGTTGCTAATTTATGGGTAAGGTGAACAAAGGGTGAGTCGAGATGAGGGTGAGTTATAACATTGTGAGATTGGGCCATCTACACCACAGAGCCCTTGAAGGTCATGCAACAGATTTTCACGGGTATTCTGCAAGGGTACACTTGCGTATATACACATGCAAGGGATGTGTTAAGAGGCGTGTGCAAAGGACACCTTTCACGCAGAAGGAGAACCAAAGCCATGGGTCCTTGGAGAGAGTTCACTTAGATGTGTGTGGGACATTCTATATTTCTTCGACAACAAAGCATAAGTACTATGTGATATTTGTTGATGAATTTTCTAGAAAGTCCCTGATCTACTTCATGCGTAAGAAAGATCGTACGTTCTCAAAATTTCTCGAGTTCAAAGAACTCGGTGGAGAAAGACACGGAAACTATGGAAGGTAATTAGGAGAAAAAATGGTGGTGAGCACATATCAAATGAATTCAAGAAATTTTGTAGCAAAGAAGGAATCAAAGAGAACCGATTATGCCTCACAACTCCAGTAAAATGGGTCATAGAAAGAAATAATAGAATAATTGTGGGTGCATCATGAGTAAGGAGTGCATGATTAGGGCCTACCATTGTATCCGTGGGAGGAGGTATGCAATGCAACAGATTTTGAGGAACCGTTTCTCTCATCGGATACTTGGCATGAGTACACCATAGGAGGCTTTTACTAGTAAGAAACCCGATGTTTCATATTTTAAGATTTTGCCCATTTTAAGTGCAGTGAGGCAAGACGCCTGTGGAAGAAGCTCTAACCAACAACTTAGATTGGGATATTTTTGGGGTACACCGATACTCCCCACAACTATCAAAAGTATTTTCCAAACAATAGGATGACTATTGTGAAACATGATATAAAATTTGATGAGGAGAAATCCATGCGATTGTCCCCTTGAGAGGGAGTTTTATTTTCATGTAGAGAAGGAACTCTTGGGTTCCAAAGGATGAGCCTCAAGATGTGGAGTTAAATAGCACTTTGGGAAATCAGGTCCAAACTCCACAAGGATACACTAAATGATTTATGCCAATATTAATTTTGTAAAATTCTTTTTGGTAATAATCACATGCAATGAACATGGTCGATTATTTTTAACTAACCGTTGTGGTTAGAATAATAGGACTAATGTAGAGATCAGATTGAGACATTAAGTTTAAATAGAATGTGTCTAAATTAGTCGTTAGGATAACAATTCAGTTTGATTTCTGAATATTTATTTATTTTATTTATTTAATTATTTAATTATTATTATTATTATTATTTTTCTATTGGATCTTCCTTCGAGAGTGGGGTGTAAGATCGATCTAAATATCATCTTGATTGGATGAGAATAAAATGTATTTTGAATTCTGGTTCTCCCACATGTGCAAGGCTGTACCCTAATTTATCCCACATGCATAAGAGATGTGTCACAAACTCTACGTATGACTATATATTAGATAGAATTGGAGTTAACTTGACACACACATTTTTGGAGGCATTCTCTTCTCTCACGATGGTGCCTAGATTAGGCTTCATGGTGATGCGGTTAGGGCTTCTCATGTGCCGTATTGATGGAAAGGTGTTTTTGATGAGCAAATGGGGTTGTGTGACGCATTTAAGCTGCATTTACCTGGCGGAGAATTTTTTGGTTGAAGCATCCTGCTGATCGACATAACTCCACCATTATTTATCTCTATTTTTGGCTTTGTATTCCATTGATCCGTTAGAAAAATTAAATATTACTTTATAAATGCAACACATAAAATATGAAAATACACATACAAAAACACATAAAAACCGCAGAGGATACGTATATATGTGGTTCACCTGGGCTTGACCACGTCTGTCCCTACCGCCTTAGTCCTTCCTTTTTATTATCCAAAGAAACAAGAGACAAACCGTTACATCCGCAAAGAATATCTCGCTCCCTTTCCGCGCCCCTATCTATTTCCCGCTCGTAGAATACACATACAAAAAATGCACAACCGCAACATGCGCACTTCATAAAAGCGAGGTTGCCTTCTAGGGAAAAAAACCCTAAACTAAACATAACTTCTACCATCAGATCATC
Source organism: Pinus albicaulis (assembly GCA_034641835.2). Classification (NCBI taxonomy): domain Eukaryota; kingdom Viridiplantae; phylum Streptophyta; class Pinopsida; order Pinales; family Pinaceae; genus Pinus; species Pinus albicaulis. The sequence goes on from JAXQQM020082303.1 coordinate 117,098, forward strand.
TACCTAATGAACGTTCAGACACGGAATTACAAGGCAATTTTTTACATCTATTTTGCATCGTTGGCCCTCAAACCCCGTTGGGGGGGAAAACCCCCGCACCCCCCAAAAGGGTAAATTTTCTCGGGTATACATCCAACTAATACAAGGATTCATGAATCAAAGAAGAAAATCGTGCTCCACAATTCAACAATTCCCACTTGGAGACCGATTGTAGCAACTCCACCGCTACTTCATTTGTCGGACAACGACTTTCTTGGACTCGGGTCGTTCCTCATCTTCATCATCATCCTTGAAGACCAACGTTCCAGCACATTTTTAGTTTCTCCTCGGTTGCTGGCCTCGTTAGCATATCTATAGGATTCTCGCTAGTGTGTCTTTTTTGATTACTCTATTTTCTGATTGATCGACCGTATGAAATGGTACTTGAGATGTATGTGTTTAGTCCCTGAATGAAATGATGAGTTCTTTGCAAGATGGAATGGCACTTTGGCTATCACCGTATAACGTGCCCATATCATGCTTCTTACCCAATTCACCCATAAGCCTTATAACCAAATCATTTTCAAGCTAGCCTCTCGTAGCAAAGCACATACTACGCTTTTGTTGTTGAAAGTGCAACAACACTTTTGATTTTTGAAACCCAACTGACAAATGCTCCACCTACAGAACACATACATATCCTTTAGTGCTCCTCCTATTATCTCTCACACCGCTATATCCGCATCAACATATCCTCGTAGAGCAATGCTTGGAACCACCAAAGCATAATGCTTGATTTGTGGCACTTCTCAAATATCTCGAGAATCCATTTTACTACCATCTAATGTTCCTTTCCCCAGATTATTCATGTACCGCTACAAACCCCACCGCATGTGCACATCGTGCCCTGTGCGTACCATTGCATATACGAAGCTTCCAACCGCCGATGCATATGTAACCTTATTAAGGTCCATGTCTTCGGGGTCTTTGGGCATACCCTTACCAAGTTTGAATGCAGCTAGCAAAAGGTGTACTAACAAAGCCTTGTATCATGTATATTAAATCTTTTTCAACACTTTTTCTATGTACTCATTTTATACAGTACACTTGCTATTTTTCCTGCCTTCTAGTTATCCTCATACTAAAAGGATTTGTTTTGCGCCTCCCAAACTCTTCATTGCAAACAGCCCCACAATTTTCTTTTGAGCACATTTATTTCTCGCATGTTAGATCCCGCAACAAACATGTCATCTACATACAATAACAATAATATAGTTGCCATCATTTTTTCCTTTTAGATAAACACAATGATCGAGTACATCTATAAATCCTTGCTTAGACAAAACTTGTTTCTAAATTTTATGTTTGACTGCCTGGAGCCCCTGCTTACTGTATGTTTTCTTAACTGCACACCAATTTTTCTTCCCCTTTGACCTCATATCCTTCCGGTTGCTCGATGTATATCTCTTCCTCCATATCTCCATGGAGAAATGTTGTCTTTACATCTAATCGTTCAAGATGTAACTTTCCGCCGCTACAAGACTTAAGATAGTTCGATTGAAGTCATCTTAACAACAGAGAAAATATTTCCATCAAAATCAATACTCAAAACCCCTTCACCACAAGTTCAGCTTACATCCGTTTCTCCATCTTCTTCCCCTTCTACCCCTCGTAAACCCATTTATTCTCGCACAGCTACCTCCGTAGCAACTCCGATCAAGTCCCAAGTCCTGCTATGCACATGAGTCCATCTTCCTTTCTCCTTCCATGGCTAGCTCCCACTCTTCTCGCTTCAACTCCGTATTGCTTTCTTCACAACATTCGGTTCACCAGACCGACTAATAACAACAATATAATGAAGGAGAGTATCGTTCGTGGGTCTACCCATTTCCGGGTAGATTCTAACACCACTTTTAGGTGTTTGAGGTGCCTGTTGCTATTGTGGTGGTTGGCCGGCCACATGGTTGTTGATTATTATCACTGTGCACCTTTAATTTTTCATTTATTCCCACTTTAAGAACGGTATTCTGTTTTCTTTTTCTTGTTTCTTTTCCTGCAATCGATTCTTATTCAAGACCTTTTCATTGAATATTACATCTCTCGCTCCTAATGATTTTATTTTCATAATCATGATGTTTATAACTAAAATAATTAGCACCATATCCAATAAAGGTACATTTTCGGGAATCTTTGCCTCAAGCTTTGCCCTATTTTCTTTATTAATATGGACAAAAGGCCCTTACAACCAAATGGCTTTTAAAAAGAGTAGTTTACATTTTTACCCTCGTCCATGCTTCCTCCCTGAATACCACCATCCAAGGAATCCTGAAGGCCCTCTCGTTTATTAGACAAACAACATTCACAAAAGATCCGCCTAAAATTTTAAAGGCAATCCCCCGCATGCAATCTCATGCACCTTGCACGCTCCATGATTGTTTTTTTCATCCTTCGACACACCATTTTCTTGTGGTGTTCTTGGAACCTGCTTTCTCTCTACGAATTCCATGCTCCTCCTAACAAGCATCTATCAAATCCTTTGTTGCAATATTCACCTCCATTATTCGATTTGAGACACTTTAACTTCTTTCATGTCTCAATTCAAACGAAAGCTTTCCATTTCTTGAAAGCATCAAATACACGTAATTGAATTTTGAATAGAATAAATCCAAGTTTTTCTAGTTGCATCATCAATAAATGTAACATAATAGCGAGACCCAATTATTATGATACCCAGCAAGGTGTCCCCCATAAACATGTACATGCACAAGCTCCAATTTTTCACTCGATTTTCTTTTCCCAACCTCGAGAAATCCGACTTTTTTGTTTTCCATAAATGCACTCACAGAACCAAATCCAACATTCTTCAAACCTCAAAATTCTTGAGTGAAGAATATTCATCCCCTTTTCACTCATACAAACCGAGCCTATGATGCCATAATGCTAACCGCTCTTGAAGTTAAAGTATCAATAAGACTAGAAATACCATTGCATAAACACAATGTACCAACCTTTTCAACTTTTTCTATTACCGTGTCTTTGGTGACCTTCAAGCTTTATCTGTAGGGAAAGTTGTCACATGTCCTTCACCGCCTAATTGCCTTGTTGAAATCAATTCTTTCTTTAGATCCGGAACATGCCTTACCTCCTTTAATAGCCATTGGTTTCTATCTCTATCGTTTTTACAAGAACCTTACCCATTCTAACAATTTTATGGTTTATCACCGCCCAAACGAACTTGTCCAAAATCTCCTTGAACATAATGGCGGAAAATATTTCTCATCAGTGTGGCATGGAATGAAGCCCCGAATCTACAACCCAAGAATCAAGAATATTTTCGAAAGAAAAATCAAAGCACTTTGTAACACATCACCGTCACATTTGTCAAGGATTGTTTTCTTACCCAGGCATCTCCTTCTTGCCCTTTCCAGACCTACAAATTTTTCTTAAGGTGTCCTTTCTTTTCGCATTTCCGCACACTATCCCCCATCCAGACCTGGATCCGCTTTCCTATTTGGCATCGCGATATCCTCATTTCTTTCCTCTTCTTCATTCTTCTTTACCCGGACTCCACCCCTAAAGCATTACCCGATGTCTCACTGCAGCTTTCCGTCACATTTCCTCGCTAAGGATAGTAATCGACAACATCATCAAACTTTAAAGTACTATTCGTGTACGCAGTTACTAATGGCCATAACTAAACCATTCCAACTCTCTCGGAAATGAGCACAAGAATAAGAGTTTCAACTTCATCATCAAAGTCGTTACCCCTGCGTAACTTAATTCCACCTGTAATCGTATTAAAATCACTAAAATGGTTTGGCAAACATCCACCTTCCGACATCTTCATTAAATAGTCGTTTACAAGAAGCACTATGTCGAGGACGAGGGTTTTTATATAGTTTCGCCACCCACCGTACTCAAACCTTCGTTGTTTTTTCCTTTGAAATATTGAAGGCGATTGACGTCGGCAAGGCTAAACCGTACTATTCCTAGGTGCCTTTCTAATGAGAATGTTTCCATTCGCGTCTTTTGCCGTCACTTTCTTTTGCTTTCCACTCAATGTTTAAGAGAGCTGTTGCTTTAATTACAGAGCCACATCATCAGATACACAATAAAGTCGAACAATGTGCCCTGACTCATCCAGGAGACCTTCACTATTAGCTTCTACCTCAACGAGAGAACCCTTTTCTGCAGAGCTACTGTTAGAATATACCTTTATCAGAACAATATGAAATTAAATATTACGGAGCAATGCAACACATAAAAATATGCGAAAAACACAAGCAGCACAAAACACATAAACCGAGAGACACGTATATACGTGGTTCACCCGCCTTGGGCTACGTCCACCCCGAACAGCTCAGCCTCTTCCTTTTTTATTATCCAAAGTTAAAAATTGAAGAGATAAAACGCACATGTTACATCCGCGCATCCCTCTCGTTCTCTCTCCCCGCGCCCCGACCGTTTCCCCCGCTCGCAGAATACACACATAAAATGCACAGATGCAATAAAATACCCTCGATAGTGTTGTGTTTTCTAGAAAAACTCAAACTAAACATACTTACCGTCGATCATCCGCCTACTAAACAACCCGTATTACCTAGAAATTACTATATTTTTACAAGGAAAAATTTATATCTATTTTTGAGCCGGGCGCCGCTTTCCTCAAACTCTGGCCGAGGATCGTTAGCCCTCGGACTTATCGGGGGTCGGCCCTCGACTCCCGCGAGGGGACAAGTTCCCTCTTCGCACCCCCCCGTGCAAGGGTCTACAATTTTTCCGGGGCATACATCCACTTCAAAAAACAAGGATCTTTGAATCTGCAGCATCTGTGCTCCACACCCAACATGATCTATTGGTATGTTATATCTACATCTTAATTTCATGCATTGAGCCCTAGAAGCTTGGTAAAATAAATTTGCATCTAACATAGAACATCTAAAAAAAATTTACATGGCATCGGAAAGGAGAAGACAAAGCTCAACTTGTGTTAAGAGAACCACCAATCTATTGGGAAAGATCTACATCCATTTGTGCAATATTTATCCAAGTGATAGATCCGTAATTGGAGTTGAAGTTGCTACCAAGGAAAGGGTTGTGGAACAACGTGGAGAAGCCTTTCAAAACATCGTGGGGAGGTCTCGTGTTGGAGGCCGAGGAGTGTGTTGGCTAACCAGATTTGTTGAGGGATTCTTTGTGGTCAAATGAGATCTATGAAGGTTGTTTCAAGTGACCGAGGTGTCGGGCTACCAGGGCCGAGGGACGAGAAGCAAGACTTTGTTTTTGTGAGCTTTTTTGAAGTTTGTTTTGGAGAGGCCCTAGCTAGAGAAAGCTGTTATGCCAGGCCGTGTTTTGTAGTGCGCAAAGGAGGTGTTATGATGGGCATTTCAGAGGACATGAACTTTAGAGGCAAGAGGAAAGGAGGGGAGTCTCTCCATGTGACTCCCAGAACCATAGAAGGGCTTATTTGATGACTCGTGGTGGAGGATTAAGGTTTGTGTTGTGTTCCCAACTGTAATTGTAGGAACACAGTGCAAACATTGGAGATAACTTTGTTGGTTGTGGGAGACTACTTGTGCACTTGTTAGGGTTGTATCCAAGCTAATTTCCACCGTAATTTCTCTCTATATATCTAAACTTTGCTCAAGATTTGTATGAAAAAAAAAAGGCCGCATACAAGTCAAGAAAGAAGCAAGGCCTTCAAGGGCTTGTGAAACAAGTCTATTTTGGGCATTGTTTAAGGACAAGAAGCTACATATTGTTGGTCCGTAAACTTCTGTGACTGACCAGTTAGGCTGCTGTGCCATAGCACCACAAAAAGGTGTAGGTGTTTAAGGGATGATACATGCCCAAGACAACAACATGATAAAACAGGGTTCCTTAAGGGTGCCACAATTCTTCTAAAGGGTTACATGACTATCGGATGTTTTAGCTTCTGCAGTTGTACCGGTGTCTTCTAACCAAGAATAAATATTAAAATAGTGTAACAAGCATATTTAAGCAATGTTTAGGTGTGGATTTGGATCGAAATTGAGCAAATTGCAGAAAGGTCTTCCAATCAACCACTATCATATCTATGAGGCCGCAACTAAAACAAGGCCTTATTCTTTGTTTTGAGGCCGGGCTTTGTTCTATTTCTAGGGACAACCACCCATAGGGTGACCGTGTGGGTTATCTTACAAGGAGCGTGAAGGAGGAGAGTCTCCTGCAATTGAAACCTTATCGAGGATCAAATTTATGGTGAAGTTTTTGCCCGTATTGGAGGATGAGTTTTAATTTTCTATGCTTTGGAAGCAGAGGGGTCGTAGACCCTAAAAATATGACAATAAGTTATGCTTTTATCTCTGATAGGGTCACGTACCCTCAATAGAATTAAAAATTAACCTTGGAAGCTGTCCGATCCAAGAGAGAGTGATATTCATTGGGAAGTTTGTTCTTGCAGGCAGCTAAGAAAAGTGATTTAAGGTCACGCAGTAATTTTTCGCAGGATAACCGTTGTGGAAGAAGCCCTTGTTTGAATCTTTTGTGACTTGTTGACGTTGAAGCAACTCAATTATTATGTGAAGGCAAGATTTCGTTTGATTGATATTTACATAATGCTTTGGAAATCTACCTGTATATTGTTAAGAAAAGAAAGAGGTATGCAAAAAAATTGATTCTTACATGGAAAGTTTGTTAAAGTATGTCTATCTTTGAATGATGTTTAAGGAAATCTAAGGATAATATCAATGGTTGGCTTAATATTTTAGAATGTTGACATATGGCAAAAGTATATATGAATTCACCGTATATGTAGAGCATATATGAACTTGTTCCATGGTATCTTCACATATGGAGAAATATATATAACTATGAAGTTTGATATCTTCAAGACTTGCATGGAAGTATGGTAATGATAGTGATGTGTATGATAACATCATGGCAACACCTAATCAATGATATGAGAGTGCATTACACCGCTCAAGATGTATGACATATGTATGAAGGTATATGCCATGATACTTGTATGGCTACAATTCCATAAAATGCTTTTGGACAGTTAAAAGTAAAATTCAGACTTATGATTACAAAGCTCTTTTTGAAGTAGGAAGTTGGTATCTTTAGATGCTCGAATTTCAAAATAACAATGAAAGCATATGTTAGTTAGCCAAAATAAAGCACAAGTGACCCTCAAGTGTCACAAAAAGACATCTCGATGTCTTGAAAATGACACACTGATTTATTTGATATGCCACTCTGTGAAATCCTTGGAGTGAGATGTCCCCTAATTCATGACCTAAAGGATGACTTCTTTCAGTAAGGCCCTGATATATTTCTTGAAGAATAAGATCAAGATTTTGAGACCGATAATGGCACCAATGTGAGTCATATGAGTTCAATGAATTTTTAAAAGAGAGTTGGCAGTCAAGAGTAAGACCTCAATCAGACATGATCTTGGGATAAAATGAAGTCAGAAGAAAAGAGAAGACCCTATGGCTCAGTATTGCCTTCAAGGCGGCCGAGAGTCATATGGCCTCAAAGGGAGACATTCCGTGTAAATCAAGAAGCTGAATAGATACCAAGGTATACATAAAGTACTATCGTACAATTTGAGCCTCGGATCATTGAAGCAGTTCTAGTAAGATCAAGCATATAAGAGCATCATGGTTTCGAAAATTTTCACACATTTAGTAGAATCTATAGGGCTTATGTTTTTCAAAAGAGTTGGTTTCTAAGTATTTAATTAATGCAATTTTCAATGTTTTGAGTGATTTATGCAGAGCATTTGGGATAGGATTTAAATTAAATATTGAGAGGCAATTAGGAATACCTCAAATGTAGGAGAACATGAGTGATTGATGAGTGGTTGGTGTGGATTCAGACATTTAAATATTGTAAATCTTAAATTAGAAAAGTATTTTCATGATTTATGGAGGATCCTAAGTGACTTAGTTGAATTTGATATCCTTAAGGGATAAAGAAGAAATTTTAGGAATTAATTGAGGACTTAGAGGATTTTTAGGATTTTGTTGAGTAACCCATGAATCGAAACTAGAAAATTGGTTACAAAACCTTTGGTATATATTTTGTAAAGCTCTCAAAGGCACAAACAGAGAAAAATAGGAATATATTCTTAGAGATAAAATTAATTGTAAGCTTCACGTGCATAGAGAGAGAGGAAGAAAAGGCCATGTAAAAGGCATCAAAACAGTCAATTTGTACGTATTTCATTTCTATATGTGTACAATTTATTTGTTTAATGAGAAATTGAATTCCAGCTCTTGACCGTGTGTCATTTCTCATGTGTTCAATTATCCCTAACAGAAAGAATTCGATATCAATGTAATAATTCCATGTAACAAATTTAGATGAATGAATAAGTCTTATTGTGTGATATAAGACTTAATGGCTAGGTAAAAACTGTACACTTAGTTTTGTTAATTAATGTGAATGAAGTCAATGAGCAAATGTGTGCGTACAAAATTATGCTTGCCGAAAGGAATAAAACAAATTAATTTTGGCTTAAACAATATGAAAATGTGTACATCATGCTGCCGCTAAATCTAGATAAGATTCACAATGTTAAATGCTTTCCGGAGTATTAGCATGGAGGAAACCGTGTTATAGGAGGCTGATGAGAAAGTAGAGAAATCGATTAAGGCAAAAAAGACTTAGAAGAATTCCAAAGGAGGAACAAAAACGATGAGGATCGAATTCATGGACCAGTTTCGTGATTAAACGAAATACAGATTAGTATCGCAAAGTTAAGTTGGAAAGTATGTGAAGTGACGTGTGTCAAGTGGAGAATGAAAGGCATAATAAATCGACGATTATAGTTTTTATGTGTTAAGGACTGCCATATATAAAAAATAACCTACATACAAGGATTGGAAAGCACAGACACAAAGGAAGAGCTACCGTGTCGCACCGATGCTTCTAGCGCATATCATACATCGACGGTTTTAGAGTTTAGCATTAAGACATCACAAGGTAGTATTTTCCTTTTGTTACATGCAATGAGGGTGGGAGATGGAAAGCAGAGCAGCATGTGACCGTTAGATCTAGTATAGATCTACAAAAGGATATTACATCGCAATTTCCCGCATCGACATCCGTATTGTTTAGTTTTTAAAGGTATTTTTTATAAGTGGAGAAAAGCTTCATGGTTGAAGAAACTCGTTAAGTGCGTAAGGAAGCTTAAACTTAAATAATATGATCCGATGTTGCGTTTGTAATAGTTAAATGTTACAAACCAGTATAAATCGTGGGGTTTGTATAAATTTGAAGTCATGTATGCGATACAGTAATGTGAAGAAGCCGACCACGATATAAAGGTAAAATGTATGTATGAGCTTAACCAAAGAACCACTTTTTTAAAATAAGCTCACAGTGTATAAAATTTTACTCTTATAAAATCGAGTTTTGTTATGCATTAAGGGTCCCAACACAAAAGGATATATTTGGGAGAACCCATATGCATGGTGAATATGGAGTAGCATTAACCATAAAGTTAATGTGGTAATTAAAGCACTCAACCCCACAATCTTTAATGCGTCTTATGTTGCACACTTGTACGTAGCCCTCATGCAAATGAAAATTGTTATAAATGAAGATGGCAAAGTTAAACTATGCGGTAAGACATTTGGTAGCATAACCCTATCAGACCCAACGTGATTGTGGATTAGAGGTGAAGAAGTTACATTGAAAATTCGAAAATGTAGACAAGTGCAGAAAGAAAAGCTTCAGACAAAGAATATCCGAAAAATAATGGTTGTTTTCTTTTAGGAGAATGAGATTCACCGAATGTGAATAGTGGATGGAGACCGTTTGTGAAATCATGGTGTATTGTTTTATTTAACCGATTTGAGTTTTTCGGTGGATAAAATACATAATGAAGATTGATACTTTTGAACAATGAAGTATCTCAAAAAAGAAGATCACCCTTAAGAAGAAGTGATGAAAGAAGTTGTTAAGGAATTCTCCGAGAGAACGAAGAGTGTGGCTAGAACCAGTATTTCATTTGCGATTGAGATATGAGAGGACAATTGTGTTCTCAAAAGTGCGTATGAGTTGAAGTCTAGAAGGAGCAGAATGCTCAAGGAAAGTTCCCAGACAGGACAAGTGCGAAGTATAGAGAAAGCTTGGTGGAGGTAAATATAAAAGGGACAATTTCATTGTGGAGGCTTAAGTACAACTCATAGTGAGTGAGGAGCTCATGAAGATGAAGAACTAATATGACTATTGATAGTCACAATAAGAGGTTCTAGGAAGCAAATGCTGGGGCAAGAAAAGAAGATGCCTAAAGAAAATGACATATGGAGACAAAGATGATATGAAGAATATGAGAGATAGCAGCCGAGATAAATTTCCAACTTGCATTATTGATGGATACTTTGCGTAGAAATAAGGTAGACCGTAGGTATGTTTGGACTATGAGAAAGAAAGTGAATGAAATAGTTACAAGAGAAGTAGAAAGCAACATGAATACAGTTTTTAATAGAAGAGTTGAGGAAGCTTTAGCAGAAAATGGATGTTCAATTGAGAAGTTACAGGAGCCTGCATGAGTTGAGCTGTTTAAAAATAAAGTTGTCAGAGAAGAACAAGTTCCTTCAACTTGAAGATGGAGAGAAACAGATGTCTAGAATATCCGTAGCTAGCGTTATTTTGAAGTGATTTTGAAATTAACAATTTGTGGAGTATGCTTTGGTAATAAGCATGATGATGGGAAATATTTGGGCATTGTCAAAGAGGAGGAAGAGGAGAGACATAATCCGAATTATTTTTTAAAGAAAAAGGATGATAGTCAGTATCATGAGGAAGCTTATACACAAGCAGGAAGATAGGATTGAACTAGTGGAAATTGTTAATGCAGTAAAATGAAAGAGTGAGCTAATCGCCTGCATCCAAAATAAGTATGAGTTGTTGAAAATTGTTATGGGCACAAAGACGAATTTATACTTTTTTAAGTATGAAGAGATTAGAGTGCTAGAAGAATTGCTGAGAGAACCTAAAAGGAAGAAGAAATTACATCCAAGAGAGAAGAGGATGTTTATAACATCTAAGGAGACTAATATGAGTTTAAATTGTCGTGGCTAACGACGTATTTGTAGGTGATGAAGAAGATACAAATGAGGTTGTAATAAAAAGTAGATGGAGGACATCTTATATTTTGAAGGCAAGAGTGAAGTTCAAAGGAAGTATGAGGATGAACAAGTTTTTTGGCCTTCAAAGACAACAAGTAAGGAAGGAGAATGGAATTGTAACCAAAGCACTGGAAGAAATGTTGACACAGAAAAGGATATCTCATGCAATTCATGATTGTTGGGGTATGTGACAGAATTCTCTCATGGAAAGCAGAATAAGACATTCAAATGTCTTATGCATCTTTGAGCATGGAGAAGAAAAGGAAGACAACAAGAGTTTTGAAACTCTTACAAAGGGAAAGGAAAACAACAACAAATTAATTTAATTAATGTAATTTTCAATGTTTTGAGTGATTTATGTGGAGACATTTAGAATAGATTTAATTAAATATTGAGAGGAATATTTGTAAATGTTCTCGAATGTAGGAGAACATGAGTGATTTATGAGTGATTGGTGTGGATTGAGATATTCTCAAATATTGTAAATCTTAGATTAGTAAGTAGTCTAAGATTTATGGAGGATCCTTAGGATTTAGTTGAATGTTGAGATCCTCAAGAGATAAAAGAAGAGATTTTAGGAATTAATTGAGGAATTAGAGGTTTTTTAGGTTTTTGTTGAGTAACCCATGGATTTGAACAAGCAAAACTAGAATGGAAGTATATAAACTTTGTATATATTTAAAACCCCCAAAGGCACAAAACAAAGGAAAAACGAGAGGATATATTATTAGAGAGAAAACTTAATTGTAAGCCTAGGGCATAGAGAGGAAGATAAATGCATGAAGTGTGGCAAAGGCGCATCAAAGCAAAGCCGTATCAGAACAAACATTTTTCTTGTATGTGTACAATTTCCATTGTTTAATGAGAAATTGAATTTCATTTTGACTATGTGTCATTTATGTTATGTGTTGAGTGATTCATAATAGAAAGAATTGTCACAGTAATAATCACCGTATCAAATTTAGATGAATGAATAAGTCTTACTATGTGATAGAAGACTTAATGGCTTGGTAGAATATGTAAGGATTCTAGTTCTGGGAGTTAATTACTGGGAACAAAGCTAATGGGAGAGAAAGTGTGTACATAAACTTATGGTAGATCGAAAGGAATAAAACAAAAAAATTCGCTTTCTTTAAACAAGATGAAAGGTATACATCGAGCATGATAACACTAGATAAGATTCAATAACAAGAACAGTTTAGGAAGAGTATCATGGAGAAAATGAAAGCGCAGTGTCGACAAAGAGAAAGCACAAATCACCAAGGTGCAAAAAAATCCTAGAATAATTCCAAAGGAGGAATCCTTCAACGATGAGGGATTGAACCTAAGCAAATCGAAGTTTTAAGATTAAATGACAAGAGATTTCAACAGGTAAATAAGTTTGGAAAAGTATGCGAAGTGGACGTGTGTCGAGCGTGAGAATGAAAGCGCACATTGTAAATCGACGATTATAGTATTTATGTGTTATGACCTTGGTAAGGTAAACAAAATAATCACATGTAGTCAGATTGAAAGTTGCTATATGACAAAGGGAAGAGCGTGTTCACTATGTTGCTCTGTTATACCTACTACTTGGTGGGTTTAGAGTTTAGCATTAAGGCATATCAAGGTAAAGTATTTTGGTTGCGATGCGATGAGGATGGGAGATGGAAATGTGAGAAAATACAACGAGACCGTTATATCTGGTATAGATCTATGGTGGAGATTACATCGAAATTTTGCATCGCCATCTATATTGTTTAGTTTTTAAATGTATTTTTTATAAGTTAAGAAAGCTGCGAAGTGGAGAATCCTGCAAAGTGAGATGAAGCTTAAAGTTAAATAATAGGATCTGATATTGTGCTAAGGAATAGCTATGTGGGCCATAAATCACAGGTCCACGGGGTTTGTATAAGGTGAAATGTATGTATGAGCTTTAGAAACAAAGAACCACTTTTAAAATAAGCTTCCACATGTGTATAAAATTTTAATGTTTATAAAGTGAGTTATGTTGGTGCATTAAGGGTACAAATAAAACAAAAGGAGATATTTGGGATAACCCATATGGATGGGTGAATATGGAGTAGCATTAAATCCATAAAGTTAATGTGGGTAATTGTGGGGTTAATTCCACTAACCTTGCAATATTTGGATATTTTCGACCTTATGGTTGCATCAAAGTATGGAATGATTATATGCATGAAGAGTACGAGTCCGTTATGAAAAATGATGTTTGGGATGTGGTCCCGAGACCAGAGGAAAAAGCTATTGTCACCTCGAAATGGATTTATAAGATCAAGCATGGATCTGATGGGAGTGATGAAAAGTACAAGGCAAGATTTGTTGCCTGAGGCTTCTCTCAAGGAAGGCATACATTATGATGATATATTTACACATGTGATCTATTATTTCCCTTTCAGTCATGCAAGGATGGAGTCTACATCAAATGGATGTGAATACCGATTTTTATCCATGGTTCGATAAAGAAAGAGGTGTATGTGAAGCCACCTCTGGGGTTTGAAGTCTAGGATAAAGAATCTCATGTATGCATGTTGAAGAAAAACCTCTATGGGTTGAAGCAAGCCCCTAGGGCTTGATACGAGAAGATATATATCTACTTGATGAAGCTAGGCTTCACTCAAATTAATGTTGATCTGAACCGTTATTTTAAGGTTGATAGAGAAAAGCCTCTCATTCTGGTTCTCTATGTGGACGATCTCTTCCTCATAGGTGCTGACCCTCTCATTAATCAGTGAAAGAGGGAGCTAGCTTCCAGGTTCGAGATGAAATACCTAGGACTGATGCATTAATTCCTAGGCTTGGAGGTCTGGCAGAGACCTGAAGAGATTTTCTTTTCTCAAGGAAAATATATTGTGAAGCTGCTGGAAATTTTTGTTATAGTGGACTGTAAGTCCGTGTCGACACCGATGGAGCTCAAATTTGAGAATTTGAGTAGAAAATTTGTTGGGCCTGTGCTAGAAAATCCTACCGAGTATCCTCAATTGTTAGGGGCCCTGATGTTTTTAGTGAACACTCATCTAGACGTATATTGTGCAGTGAACACTTTGAGTCAACACATGGTTGATCCTCATAACATTCACTGGGTTGGTGCCTAGAAACTCTTGAGATATCTCTAGGGCATGATAGACCTTGGGGCTGAGATACATTGCTGACATTTTGAGACTCTATGGATATACTGATGTCGATTGGGCTGGCAATGTGGTGGATTGCAAGAGCACATCTGGATGTTGCTTCACACTTCGGTCTGATTTGGGCAGGAAGCAGAAGTCGGTGGCTTTGAGCACCGCTGAGGCCAAATAAATTGCAGCATGTATGGCATGTTGTGAAGCTACTTAGTTGCGAAAGCTCTTTAGTGAGTTGCTCGAATTTGTGCTATATACCACCATTATGCTTTGTGAGAACCAGAGGGGGATTCATTTGTCAGAGAATCCTATGTTCCAAGATCGATCCAAGCATATTGATATCTAGTAGCATTTTATCTGGGATGTGTTACAGAGAGGCATTGTAAGGCTCTATCATATAGGAACTGATGAGAAGGTCTCAGATATTCTCACAAAGCCCTTGGGGAAGGTCATGTTCCTAACCTTCCATGAGAATCTTGGAATTGTGGAACAAACCTATTTGGAGGGTCCTGTTGGACGATGCTCTCTGGGAGCTCTAGGGGGGCTTTGGAGATAGCTTCTTGGAGGTATAAGCAACCACAGGGCTAGGCTTGTCGAGCCTTGTTGGTGTGCTTCCGCCCCACCATGATGATATTGAGTTGGTTTACCTCTCTTTGATATTGAGTATGCATCCTACCCATGGAGTACCAGACTCATGGGAAGTACCTCTCATTTGGCCAATGAGGTGGGAAATGTGGATAGAGATTGATATCAAGACCGATGGACGCATCAGATATTGTTGTACTCTCTATGTATAGGATGTCATGTGTCCAACCACTTGATCTGGGATCAATTCAAGTGAGGTTTCAGACCTCCAACTGACTTCGGGTCAGTTAAACTAAATTTGGGTTAGTATATGACTCTTTTGAGTCCAAGTGAGGTTTCAGACCTCCAACTAACTACATGTTAGTTAAACTAACTTCATGCTAGTATGAGACTCCTTTAAGTCCTATAGAGGTTTCAGAACTCTAAGCTGATTTTGTCAGCCGAGAGTGATGTCTTTGTGACTCACCTTTTTTTCTGAAATAAAGAGCTAGCAAAGAAAGTTATGGCAGGATGATGCACGATGTTTGGATGGCACTAGTGGATGGTGTTCTCCCTAGTTGAGATGGTGTTCTCCCTAGTTGAGAGGGAGTGTTAATTTTTGGAAACTAGGTCCAAACTCCATGTTGTGATGCTTAGATGATGATGCCAATATTTTTATTGGATTCCTCTTATAGGAGAGGTGCAAGATCGATCTAAATATCATCTTGATCGGATGAGAAGAACATGTATTTTGAACTTATTCCACATGTGCAAGGTCTCCCTGATTTATCTCACATGCATAAGAGGTGTGTCATACACCCCCATAAATGACTATGTACTGGAGATACTTGGAGTTCGTTTGACACACACATTTTTGGAGGAATTTTCTTCTCTCACATATGGTGCTGCGATTAGGGCTTCTCATGGTGATGCGGTTAGGCTTCTTGGTGTAGCATCTTGATGGAGCGTTTTTCATGAGCAATCTTGGGGTTGTGTGACACATTGGGTTGGCTGACCTTATGGATACTTTTCTAGTTGAATAATCCTACTGACCACTGTAACGCCACCATTATTTATCTCTATTTTTGGCTTGTCTTCCATCGATCTATTGGTATGTTCTATCTGCATTTTACTTTCATGTGATTAAGCCCTAGAAGTTTAAAGTAAATTTTCATCTAGCATAGAACATATTCAGAAATTTACAAGCAGCCACATGCGGAGGATCATGGAGTGGCATAAAACACTCATGCAGATCCATCCACCAGAAATGGTAGAATGCACACCACAGAAGCTGATATATTGAGACTTGATGCGACAGAGAATGTAGGAGCCCCTACTTCATTGCGCAGACAAAGACAGTCTCCAGACAGGTTTACTGGATACATGGCTCTTATGAGCAATTGTATTGTGACAAAACCATCTTCCTTTGAGGAAGCAGTGCAACAACCAATTTGGGTTGATGCTATGGTAGAGGAGTATGACTCCATCGTTAAGAACAATGCATGGTGTTAGTGTCAGTATTTGCATTCTGCCATAAATGATCAAAATCACTCTTTTCATATTCATTTTAGGGGTCCCACTCTGAAATTTTTTATCATTTCACTAGGTCATGCAAAAAAATATTTACTGATGGTAGCCCTAGTAAAAAAACATCACTCTTCCTTAAAATTCACTTTCTTGCTGGCACACTTCCATACCTTTTTGACTGTACATCATCCATAAAGTCAATTCATCATGTCATGTCACCATGGAGTCTAGTCTTGTCAAGGTCATCATTAGGATTCCTAGGGTTTTCATGTTCCAATAAAACTCCATTCCATTGCATAAGGCCAACAAGTAAAGGGTGATCAAATAACATCTCTTCACCATGTGAAGATGATTTGTAAAGAGAAATGATTATTTCATCATGTAATTTTAATTTCAAATGTGAGTTTCATTCCAAGATGTAATTTTATTTTTATTCATGTAATTTTATGTCAATACAAATGTAATAAGTACTCAGTCTCCCAAAAGCTGATAACTCAGTTCCACATGCCAAAAAAGCACATGTCAAACTACAAGATTTTTTATTTCATCAATTGATCAAATGTCAAAGGGAGTTTTCTTTTCCCAAGGGTGCCCAAATCATCATTTTTCACAAGCAGTAAACCCTAATTTCCTCTACCACTGAGCTATGGTTTTCTATGGAATCATATACATTTGAGTAGAGGAGGCATAAGGTAGGTCATATTAGTAAGTATGAGGTCATTTCAGCTCATAAAAATCATGTTTTCATCATTTTTCAAGAAGCCATTCCAAGAGTCAAGTCATTTGCCACTCATAGGGCCAGTTTTTCTTCAAAGTATGTTTCTGACCAAAAAAAGATGAATTTGATAAAAGTGAGAGAGGTTTTTTTCCATCATAGGTAAAAAAATAAAAACCTCCTTCATGTTTTATATATGTATCATGGTTTGGGATTAATGTAAAAAATACAGGTGCTACAAGAGGTTTTCTGTACTTCTGGAATGACCTTGGGGAAATCCATTTTTATCCTAGCTGTAGTGTCAAAATGATTTTTTGATAATTCAAATGAAAAATATACTGGAAGATATTTCCAATGAGCTATCATGAGCTCAATTTGGAGTTGCGGAAGGCCTCCAAAATTTGGCTACAATAACACACTACATTTTTGCACCCTCATTCTGCACTTTTTTACCAGTTTTGGAAGAATTGATTTTTGAGGTGTTATACTTGATCATTTTCAGTGCTTAATAGGTCCATTGTGTATCCAAGAGAGAGATATATTTCCAAAAAGATATCATGAGCTCAATTTGGAGTTTGGGAAGGCCTCCAAAAGGTGTCTTCACAAAGGCGCTGCACACTTGCTTCTGAGAGGGCACATTTTCTTCTGAGAGGGCACACTTCCTTCTTAGAGGGCGCACTTGCTTCTGAGAGGGTGCAATTGACCAGAAAAGCCACAAAATCATTCAAATTGCAAAAATTTTCCTCCTAAGCTTCAACAACGTTCTCATCGACCTCCAGCAAGTGAGTGAAAGCTAATTTCATCAATTATCCTCTCCATCAAGTTCATTAGTTGGGTGTTGTGAGATTTGTTTTAGAATTTGGTGTTTAAATAATTTCAAAACCCTAGTATCTCCCATTGCACTCTTAATTCCCCAAATTTCATCTCAATACTACACCTTCATACCTTTCCTACATTTAAAAATACCCATTCCTAAAACCCATGTATTACAAATCCCCTTTCCCTAACCATTTTTCCTAATACCCTAAGCCCTAGGTGGTACAACTACCTAGGCTCCTAACCCCAAACCTGTAAATAATTTCCCCATCCTAAATTCCACCATATCCATACTCCTTTTAACCTCCCTCATTTCATAAACCCCTTCCCCCATCTCCCTAAATTTCCCCATCACATTCCCACTTCTCAAAATTCATTTTTCACTATCATTCCATCTCCCTAGGGTTTTAACACTAAGACACAATAGAAAAAAGAGAGGCAGAAGGACCCAAGATTTTTCTTGATGAGACCATAGAGAAGCATGGTTTGATTTAAGAATAAAAATAACAATCACCAAGAGGCTTAAAAAGAGCCTTGGAGCTTGAAAGACAAAGGCAAATAGAGACAATTGATGAAGCTATCCTTGATGATCAATTTTTGGATATAATCAAAGAAGACAAGGAAGGTTGGCTTCAAGCCATAAATTATCACTTGGAGAAGTTGTTGAATAAGGCTAAAAAGGACAACAACATTCAAAGGAGGATGGCCAAACATTATGCCAAAAGAGAAAGAATTGTAAGGGAAAAACTCAAGGAAACAAATGCAATGATTGAAGCCCTAACTCACCAAGAAGAGAAGAAGAATTGGATATACTTGGAGAGGCTTCATTCCAAGCCTAGCCACCTCATTAGCACTCTCTCCAGCAATTTTGAAGCCATTTGACCCATTTTTTAAAAATCTGTGTTTTTCTATGTATTCCTGAACAAATTCATATCAACAAATTGGTCACATGAGCAACTCCCTATGCACTGCACACTTTTTTGAGGTATCCAATGGCCAAAAAAAGACCACCATTGGATTAATAATGATGAATACATGCACCTTGTAAATTTTATAATTTTTTTGAGACAAACTGGTCAGTGAAAAGGGAAAAAAACACCCTAAAAATCATGTTTCTGCCCTTATATTGGCCTAGGCGCTGCACACAAAGTAGTCTTGGGAGAATGAAGTTTTGATAGGGAAAATAACCTTCATTTTAAAAAATGAAGGCAGATCTGGAAGTTAGAATTGAAGGGATTTCCAACAAGCTATATTGGATCCAATTTTGACACCTACAAGTCAGTCAAAATCAGCTTTGAATAGGGAGGGCGCACTTGAATATTTGCTGATTTTTTTAAAAATTTCACTGTAATTTTGACTTCATCTCAAAAATTGATGTTTACACCTATGTAATTGAGGATTTTAAATGTATTTATGTTATGGATAAGTTATCTAGGGGTATATTGATCATGTAAAAGTTGTCATTAAGTCAAATGAATCAGTTTTAATGTATTTAGGGAGGAGTCACTTAGAGCTCCCTATACTCCGGCGTTCAGTTCATAATTTTGTGGATCTCTTCCTCACCTGATGGATTCGACCCCTAAGGATGAGTGAATTTTATTTTGATGTTTATTTTTTTCCTTTCTTCACTCTTAGCAGTGGTTGGAATCACTTTGGATGCTAGCTCATTGATCAAGGAATATTGTACTTAGTTTGGCCAGTTAATAAAGAGGAGTTGCAGATTTTTTTTGGGAACATGTGGTATGATGTTTATCATTATTTTCCCTTCAGTTTCACATGTTAGAATGTGTTGTCTTCATTTTCATTACATCTTCATTTTATGATCTCTTTCAATTTGATAGGAAAAATACATGCTTGCTCATGCTCTATTTAGGGAAAGTTATCATAATTTGACCATTTTCCTCTCTTTAGGAAGAATACATCTCCCATGATCTTCCTAGTTCCTCATCAATCTTAAAAAATATCATCACAATCATCTTAAAGTGCTAAGCCTGATGCCTACCTTGCCCCATTGAATCTTTGCAACCCTATATCATTTTCCCTGACCTAGCTCCCTTGACCATACTTTCATTCAGCAGCTCGACCAAAATAAATTATCAAAACCCATGAACTCACACCTAGCCTAAAATCCTATTCCATTCAACCTCCTAGGTTGTGTTTTGTGGAGAGGTCCTTCTCTGACTTGGTAGGTATAGCTACCAAGTTAAAAGGTTGGCCCGCAGATACCTCTGTTGGGATTTCTTCCTCAGCCTTAGAGATCTGGCGGAGTGATAACACATGGGAAGTTGTCCCAAGACTATTCATAAAATTAGTGGTTGGATCTAGATGGATTTATAAGGTGAAGAACACAGCGGATGGGTGTGTGGAGAAATACAAGGCCAGATTTGTGGCCTGGGGATTCTCACAAGTTGATGGGATCGAATATGAGGAGAATTTCGCACTAGTCACGAGGTACTCTTCCATTAGATCTATCCTTTCACTCTTAGCGTAGATGGGGTGGAGCATTCATCAGATGGATGTGAAAATTGTGTTTCTCAATGGAGTTATTGAGGAAGAAGTGTACATAGACCAGCCAGAATGTTTTGATATCTTTGACAGTGAGTCGCATGTGTGCCGACTCAAGAGAGCATTGTATGGGTTGAAGCAAGCAACTCATGCTTGGTACACTCAGATTGAAAGCTATTTCACTGGGTTGGGCTTCACCAAAAGTGAAGCAAATGCGAACTTGTACCAGATTGTGGTTGATGGTAAGCTCTTGATTATCGTACTTTATATTGTGATCTAATTTTTATAGGTGATAAGCAGCTGATACATTCTTGCAAGGAGGATCTTGTAAGAGAGTTCGAAATGAAGGACATGGGACTCCTTCACTGTTTCCTTGGTTTGGAAATATGGCAACAGGATGGTGAAATTTTTGTTTCTCAAGGCAAGTATGCTAAAGATATATTGGGTAAGTTTCACATGGAGAGATGTAAACCCATGGAGACTCCTCTTCCAGGAAATTGGAGGAAAGAGGATGCTACTTTAGGAGAAGTAGTGGATGCTACTGTTTATAGACAGCTAATGGGTTTACTGATGTACTTAGTGAACACTAGACTAGACATTTGATATGCAGTTAACCAGCTGAGTCAATCTATGGTTAAGCCAACCAAGCTCTTTTGGAAGGCAGGGAACCTTTCCTTGAGATATATCAGGGGCACTATAGAGTATGCATTATGGTACAAATGGATAGAGGGAGTGAAGCTTCAAGGCTTCATGGATGCAGATTGGGCAGGTAGTCCATCATAAATAAAGAGCACATCAGGAGGGATCTTCAGCATAGGATCAACAGTAGTTTCTTGGTACAGTAGGAAGTAGTGATTTGTGGTGCTCAGTTCAGCCAAGGTAAAGTACATGGCAAAAATTCAAGCTACATGTGAGGACATATGGATGAGAAATATCCTAGTTGGTTTTTTTGGTTCTCAGATGGATCTGATGGTGATACATTGTGCTAACCAGAGTTGCATTAAAATCTCGGTTAATTCAATATATTCCATGATATATCCAAGAAAATAGACATTTGGTACCACCATCTCAGAGATTGTGTTTAGAGGCACATTATGTTACTTTAATACATTCCCACAAATGTGGGATCCAGATATTCTGATGAAGGCATTCACCAGGAGAAAATTCAAATACCACAGAGGCAGGATCAGGGTGGCAGATAATCCATTTCTTGTTGAGAGGGAGTGTTGAAGTCCAACAAGAAATTGCAGCACACACACTAGTGTGGGACCAACAGGTCCTAGCGATACATTAGTGTGAAGGCCAATTTAATTAATTAAATTGGTGCAGTGTCTAATTTAATTTTCCCTTAATTAAATTGGACAATAAATTGCAATATTATCTCATGATCACTTGTAACAGTTAACTGAGTGTGATAAACTTAGTTAGCTCATGTATTTTGAGTTGAGGGTGGTTGGTGAGGCATGCAGAGTAATATTATTAGTTATGGAGTTTGAATTGTATTTGGTGCATTAGTTTAATGCATGAGTAATCAGTTAACTCAATTAAGTGAGTTAGATTCAGTTGAACTAATTGTCACTGTTTGTTGCACTAGTGAGAGATCAAGTGAATTAAATATTACTTAATTCATAATCAATGATCTTCCATGCAACTAATGATTTACTATTAATAGCTACATGCATATCAGTTGCAGTGGAGACCCAGTTGAGACAAAGGTTAAAGGGATGTAACTATCAGTTGTAGCATTATTGGGTTGCACACATGTAACCAAACACGCATTGAATTGCTCATGATGCTTACACATTTTAGGAAGGCCAAAATTCCTAAATAATAGGGATTTCATTCATCAGGAATTTCGCAAGAAAGGCAGGTTTTTTAGAGGCTAATAATTAGCTATGTGTTGGTTGATTTTATTCGGGACAATGTGAGATGATTAGCTGAGTGCAGGAGACTCTTGTGAGAAGAATGCATTGTAATTGTTTGATGATTCCATGTTGAATATACAATAGGAGATAGAGGGGTTTTGAGCAGAAATATTTCCCCAGGAAAATATCTATGTTGTGGTTTGATTTGTTTCTTTCTGCACTTGTTGTGATCGGAAATTGTGTTTATTTTCCACAATTGATTTGTAAAAGTATTCAGTATCTTTATTTAGCATATTGCATGATCAAATTGAATACATGAAATAAATATTGTTTGTATAATTTCTACATAGGGACCAACCCTATATTCCAAGGCTCCAACCTTGTCACTTTGAGGCTCAAAACCTATCTTTGGTACATGAACCAACATGGTCTTCTTGAGGCCACCTATCCTCTAGGGATCCAACCCACTGCTTCAATTTTTCAAGATAAGTTAGATGATATTCAAGGCTCCCAATGTCTTCTTCAACGAGCCCTGACAATCTTCAGTTATCCCCTCACTTAGTCTCCACATCACTTCATCAATGACAACCTTGTTCTTCATGTGAAGGTGTCACCATTGCTCTTCATGGTACCCAAAACAAATATCTCCAACTCCACCTCATGATTAGTTCAACGAATCATCGTATCCAATAATTTTGTCAATAATACTTCAAAGTCTCCTCAATATGATACCCTAAGAAGTAACTAGGCTTCTTGAATATACCTCTAAGATATTCTAAGGAATATCCCAAAACTTCTCCAATGTTCTTTAAAACTTATTGGTCTCTAAAAGGCAAAGGCACTTCTTCAAACTTTGTGGTCCATTCCAAGGTACTTTTCAAGGTTTGCAAGGTTCCAAGGTAGTATTAAAGGTTTACGATATCCTCTTGTGCAAATCCCAAAATTTTCCACTTTCCACTAAATATTCTTCAAAGCTTTACTTGTCCAAAATAATGTTCCAAGAGTCCTCTGTCCAAGGTTTCCAAGTGCTTCCAAAAATGTGACTGTCCAAGGCTACAAATGGTTGACTATAGTTACTATTCTTCCACAAGGCTGCTCCACAGATTTCAATATGCTATATCTTCAAGAAAATTCACTGCCCAAGGGTCTAATCATTGTCCATGACTTCTCATCTTATTCACTGCCTTCAACACTGATCACTGATCTTGGTTTTCTGTAGAGTAGTTTAGTCTTGACAGTGATAAGAGTGTTGTTTTTTTCCTTTAATCAACACTTGTCTAAAGCTACAATGATAAAAATTATGGCTTGAGGTAAAATTACCAAATTCAAGTCAATTTGTAGTCCTCAACACAAGTCTGAAGGTTTTGTTGTAGATTCCTGTCATAGGTACAAAATTCTGTCAGCTTCTTGTTACATGTTGAAGTCTTAAAATCTCTCTGTTACAGGTCTGAAGATATTGCAGACAAGTTTGAAGTCTTTGAATGAGTTCTGCAGTTTAATTTCAAAATTTAACCCTAAAACGAAAATAAAATTATCCTCATGTTCTTTTAGCCTTCTCCAGTTCACTAGGTGTGAACTCCTTTCTATTTTTTTCCTTTGAGATCTCTTCACCGAAATTACTTGTTCAAAATGAACACTTCAGCCTTGTATTTATACGAATTTTTGCTTTAAATTCAATGGACACTTCTATTGTGTAGGTAAATCCCCTCTGCAGACAAAGGAAATCCCTCTAGCCCTAGGGCGGGTCTAGCAGCAAGAGGACATGCTAATGCGTCGATTCCTAGTTAATGAATGAAACTAAGTCAGGATATATTGTCCTACCTTTGATCCAACACAGTTGTCGTAGCTATGGCAATAGTCTCCCGTTCTTCGTCCTAACACGTCGCGGTCCTTCAGCTATGGTACTCAGGTGCCTGCACAAAGGTCAAAGAATGAAAGCAACATACGAAACAATGTTTGCATTCATAACTATCTAACTGGTCAAGGAGAATTAAACGTATTGCGTAAGATCAATCACATCAACACAAGATGGGAACCAAAACATCAGTCATGTATGTATTAAGAGAAAGAAAGATATTACAACCAAATGAGCCTTGACGTCGCAACCTCCTTCAGTAGGTCCAGTCAAAACGCATCTCGAGCATTCGTCAGGGAATTTGGACATGGCAAGGAAATAAGCCTAAGCTCTCTCTCGAAAGGGTTCTCTCTCTCTTCTCTATCTCACACCAGCTATATCAGATTTTTTTAGCAAAATGTTTAGAAATTCCTATTAAGCTAGCTTCATCTATGTGAGAGATATGTATATATAGAAGGAGAGGAGGAGGATGGGATCCCTCATATGGTGGAAGGGAGGCCTTATCCTTTGGGAGGTTGTTCCAAAAGGAGGAAACAAGAATCCAAAGCAAGGTGATTGACGTTATTCAGTCGAACAACCCAAGTTGACTTGCTCATGAAGTATTTAGCATGGAAAATTCACTTCTATATTTAAAAAACTTTCCAAAAATGGCTCGGCGCGGGAAGATCACTAAGACAGAGCACCAATGGGCACGGGGCCTAGTGTTAATTTCCTTTATTGGCGCGAGGCCATAACTGACTACTAGGTCCAACCCAAAATCATGTGTTTTTTATGGTCTGTTCCAGGAAAAGTCAACAGAGGAAATGTTATCCTCATGGCAAGGGATATAATGAAACTTTTTGCAAGGCATGAAACTTCATATAAGTCAAAAAAATGGTCATCCAATGTGCGGGATGGGGATTGCATGGACGGTGAAAAAATGTTGAGTAACAGATGCCCCCTAAAGCATGAGGTCCGAGAGAGAGGGAGGAGTGAAATGCTTTATGAGAACGCGTTCGAACCAAACACCGCTGTCGAAAGACCTGCAAGTACGAATACAACTTATATCTATGATACATGAACATGTGGCATGGGCACAACCATCCATAATAGAGTACATAAAAACTGAGATCTGAGGTATGTACGCAACCATCCAAAAATAAGGATTAACAAATAGACTCAGGTATGGTCACAACCATCCAATCAAAAGAGTCATGCATATAGTCATGATAAACCAAAATATCCTGCAGCCTGGATCTCATCAGACAAAACCCAGGGTCTTGCGCTCCATCTCGACCCGAATAAGTACAAATTCAAGCATGCGAATATGTGAGCTGAAGTCTAACATGCAAGAAAGTCACCTGATTACCAGCCAATGATGAAATTTGTTAACATGCACGGGAGAAATCACTAATAATGACAATGGCTCTCAAGGTAAAACTAGTACAACCACGAAATGTGAACAATGATCTGGCATCAAACACTCACAAAATCAATCGATCGAAGGCCAATGATGTGGACTTGTCGTTGAATGTGAAGAACTTGCCATTAAGACATGCAAGATCCAAGGTACTAGAAGGGAGTCTCTAGATCAACTTCCTGGATAATGAGCTGAAGTCGACAGGAAGTGACCTGGTCGAAGGAGGGCCATAATGTTTCCCACATCATTGACACGAGATGAACATGATGATAGTGAATCAGGACCAAAAAGAGGATCAGAGGAGGTTGAAAACTGCAGTCACAAAATTCTCTTGAACATATCAACAACACGACTCCAGATTTGGCAGTATTTGACATCAAGGGATTTGAGGTCATGATGATGTGGCAAAGAGCAGATGAGAGGTCAAAACAGATTACCCAAATCCATGGAGGCAAAAATGATGGAATGAGATGTTCCCAAACCGACATGAATGCAGATGAGTGTCATGTTCAAGAGTGACATACTACCGACACGACTGATAACTGGCTCCATTTTCCCCCACCATTGCTGGCGAGTACCGATATTATTTTTGGAAAACAAGCTTGAAGGGGATAACATGTGCTTGTCATGTAATTTTGTCCTTCGGACAAATCCATGCTGATACATTTTACGAGCCTAGGAAGGAGGAACTCGGTGACATCATGGTGAGGGTTTCCGATGTCATTTAGGGTTTAACGAGTCTGAAAAAGAAAGAAATCGACATATTTTCATGTTTAGAGAGTTTGAAAAGAAGCAGAAAATAAAATTTCAATAGTTCCTTTTCGTAGGTATTCTCATAGATCCGAAAAGGTAGAAAAATGTGTCTGAGAGAACCTCTTAGTCGTGATAGGCTAAGGTATTCCTTTTTCGTAAATAATCTATCCTAGCCCGAAAAATGGGTAAATGTATACTGGGTATATATCGTTTCATAGGAATTTAACGATTTCAAAATGACAAGAGTCTTGGAAATATTTTCAATTTTAGAGAGTCATAAAAGAGCTGAAAGATGACTCCAACAATGACTTTTTTGTGTCTTTACCGAGTCCGAAAAAGTATAAAATACAACTCGTTACTTCATTGCTGCCACGTTGAGGATCTGTCACTGTACAAGAGATGCACGTAAAACCCATTTCTCGAAATAACATAGCGAAGTAGTCGAAAAATACGCTTTAAAACCTAATTAGGGTTCTGAAAAGTTAGAAAATGCCAAATATGGTAAAAAATAAATTAATTTTCACTTTTACCTCTTGTGAGCAATTTGTTACCCTTTTTCACTGCAATTTTGCGGCGTTGACAGTGGGCAATCTGGAAGACAAATCTCGAATTCATCAGTTCCAGGTAAGAGCTTACATCCTTCTCTGCATTTTGATTGTATTTTAATTACCTACAACCCCAATTTTTTAGATATGTGGGGGGATTTTGTAAAAATTAGGGCGCGGGTATCAGGCACAAACTCGTGCCAACCAGCTTACAATTTGAACGGGGGTGCTCCAACCGCGGAGGACATGTTTAGCATGTAAACACAAACAAGAAGGCCCAAATTAACTATTCAAAAGCTTTGGATTTGGCTAATGAAAACCATATGGACGTTTTTGCGAATGTGAGAAGAGAAAATTTTGATCGAATGGAAAGAACGAAAACACAGTGAAGAAGATGAGGAAGCCATGGGCAATTGGAGATGCATGGAAGCTCTTAGAGATTGCAAGCTCAATAAATGATTTATGGCATCATGTCTCAGAGCTCAACCAAAGCTGTTGTAGTACTTGATCAGTGTCTGGGACGTTGATCAGGAAAAATTCATTATTCATGACCAGGAACTTGAGATTGAAGTCTCATATGTTTATTTCATAAACCATATCGCAGAGGGTGTAGTACCAATCCCTAGCAAGCGGTACCAATCATGAGCGTCACACCAAGTAGACACCTGAGTTTTATTTCTACATATTTTTTGAGAGACATGATGTCTCAGGATGTAACCAAAACATACATATTTTTTGAACTTATGATGCACATGGATGAAAACACTCGATATATATACATATACATCTAATTTCTTGTATGGATCTTGTCAAGTGATGATGATTTTTTAAATTCCGCAAGTGTCTATCTAATACAATATTAGCTACTGTATCAGTTAACACATTCATTAGTCTAGTAATATGTTGATATGTAATGTAATAAAAGTTTCTTTACAGTAAAAAAACATGCAAATACAACCTTAAGATGTCAGGATTTCTAACAGAATAATTCCCATTAAGTTGAAGAACAAAAATCTGTGAGTCTAAGTTAACAATCAATGCATGAATGTTGAGAGAAATGGCGCAGTCAATAGTTCAATAAAAACACTATATTCAACAACAGTGTTTGTGGTTTGTCTTAGATAGATACCTTGAAGGTATATCAACTCACCAGCAGGATCATAAATCACCTAGGTTGCTGAAGACAAGTTCCGGGTACTGCGAGAAGCAACATCCGTGAAACCAACATAAGGGGTAATAGACATCTGCATAATAAGAAATGATCCAATAAGCAGGAAAATGCTCGTAAAGCACACCAATCCAAAATGTACAAAAATTAAAAAACATCTATGTACAAAGAAACATGCATGAATGACTCATGCATAGTACCTTTTAAGATACAACCCATTTCTTGGCTGATCTAGAGGATGACCTTCATAATCAATAAGCTCATAAGCCCCATTCTACAAAATGCGCTTAACAATGTAGGGCGCATGCCACATGGGTTGAAATTTGCCTACCCCCAGCTTATCATGAGCTTGGTCATACATGAGGACGAGGTCTCCTTCTATGAAGGAACGAGGGGAAACTGACTGGTAAAAATGAGCTTTGACCCACTTTTTTTGTGCTTCTATTACCAGAGCAGCAAAGCAACGAGTTTCATCAAGCCTCCCTAAATATAGGAGATGTTATTCTTCTGGCTAAGGATTCAACAACAATTCAACAACTAGTTTGAGAGAAGGAATTTCACATTCAATTGGAAGGGTAGCTTCCAGACCATAGACAAGTTGGAATGGAGTGAATTTGGTCGCATCCTTGGCCCCGGGGATTAAATTGTACCCAAAATTTGAAAACTTTGTTCATGGCTTTAACACGGCCATTGGCCTAAGGGTAGTCTGAGTTGAGGTAATAAATGTCTGCAGGACCCAACTTGGAAGTCAACTCAGCCACCATGTAATTTCAAAACTGGGAACCATGATCGGTAATAATGGCTTAGAGGGATACCAAACCTAGAAATGACATGATTGAATAGAAATTATGCTGCTATCTTACCATCATCCGTAAGTGTAGGCATTGCTTCATCCCATTTTTTGAAGTAGTCCACAACTATGATAATATAAGCATGCCCCCCAGCCGAGTGAGGGTTACACGTCATAAAATCGATGCCCCACTTTGTAAAGGGACCAACGGTAATGACAAGGTGGATATGGGAAGGTGGTGCGCACATCTTGCGCTGATAGATCTCAAAATCATGGCACTTACGGACATGAACAATGGAGTCTTTAAAGATGGTGGGCCAGAAATAGCCATCACGAAGAATTTTCTCTGTAGTAGCATACCCAGACATGTGACCTCCATAGGAACCAATGTGATAATCATTCAGGACATTTTCAACCTCCTTGAGAGTCAAACTCCGGAAGAGAATGGAATCAACTCCGACACGGTAGAGTGTATCTCCGACTATGCGATAGGGTTGCGATTGATGGTGGATGCATCGATGAGCATCCTTCGTCAACTCGGATCGGAAATTGGAAGACTAAAGATATACGATGATATCACCATAACAAGGATCGAGGGTGCTAATAATAAAAAGCGTTTCATACGGAATGCATTCCTCGGAACCAGATGGAGTGGAATCAAAATGGAGAGAGCATATCAAATCTGTGAAGACTAATGACTTCTTCGACTTGGTGGTAGTGAACTCCAAATCCAACTCTTGGAGGATGAAAATCCACTTCAAGTAATTTCCCCCCAGCAATTGACGAGTCAATATGTAAGTCATTGGGTTACAATTAGAAATCACAATCACTGTGCACAATAGAATATAGTGACAAAAACATTGAACAAATTGAACAAAAACCAATGCCAACTTATCGACATGTGCATATCATGTCTCAGTATCAAGAATATTGCGACTTAGATAATAAATGACATGCTCTTCACTATCATCATCGTATTGTACCAACACCATGGAAATTGTGCTAAACGCAATGACGAAATAGAGGGAGTAATCGCGATGATAATTTGGAGGATTTAATAGAGGAGCATTGAATAGCAACGTCTTCAGTGCATCGAAGGAATTTTGGGTGATCTTATCCCAGAGGAACGAGATGCCTTGCTTCAATAATCATGTAAATCCTTTGGCCACTTTACGATAGTTAGGTATAAACAGCATAGGAAGTTAGCTTTCCCCTGCAGACTCTGCATCTAATGTAAGGAGGAAGGAGAGGGGAGATTAACAATAGCTTTAACTTTGAGTGGATCGAGATGAATCCCATCTTTGGAAATGATAAACCCTAAGAGTTTACTGGAGTCAACGCAAAAGATGCACTTATGCAGATTGAGATGGATGTTATAGCATCGAAAATGAAGAAAAATCTGACGGAGGATTGTAATATTCCAAATTAGGAACAGCTCATGAATCATGCAAAAAAAATGCAATTCCAGCAACATATGCAATAAAACAGTGAAATGGACTCTTGGATTCCATATATCAATCAATATAAAACCTAAATCCAAGAATAGAGCTGAAACAAAGCAAACTAGGTGGGTTAAACAGATCTCCCACACCTAGGATTGCCAAAAAGTGCTAAAACCCCAAGACTGCAAAATACCGGAGTTGTTGCATAAGGGATTGCGCAGTCTAAGAGAGGGTTTACACTCATAAAATAGGATAAAAATATATCTACTCATATATTAATCAAATATTCTTTAAGAACTGAGATCTAGTCTCCTTATACAAAATACAAGATAACCCGGCAAGGGTTTCTTGTCAAACACTCTGCACAAAATGTGATATTCAGAAAATTACTGAATCATCACTGCAAAAATGAAGCACATGATTGTATAAGGCTGAAGGATGTATGATATGATGTATATCCCTCAATGGCTTCCTCCCATTAAAGGATTAACCTCTCAATCACAAGGAAACACTACAACGGAGCCACCAAACCCTGCACTGAGTAATGCCTCCAAAATAATGCATTCCCTGGCTAGAAAAGCGCTGGGAATGTATGGGAAATGTGTGGTATGATACCACAGATCTGAAATCAGCTCTATACTCTCCAAACAGGTCCCTCAAGTGAAGGAAACCTTCCTCCAATGAGAAACTAGCTCAGAAACTGGGATTCCAATCCCTTCCACTACTGCACCCAGCAACACTGCACAATCTCTGGAAAAACTGCGTTGATGAAGTTGGATGAAGCTTGGCCTAAAAACCTGATGTGGAATGATGAATTCAAATTCTCCCAATGAGGCTCCTCAAAAGAAAGAGGTGGGATTCCCGCTTGGGAACACACGGTGCTAAACATCACTGCTACCCTGCTAAATAGCAAGAGGAAGCAAAAGTCTGAGCAGACATGAATAATAATCTAAGACATGAAGAATAATGCTTCCATCCTCTTCCTTATATAAAATATGAGTTTTCTTTCCCTTGGCCCCACTCAATTAGGTCATCTCTATCCAAAGATAGATCTCCCTCCAAAATTGTGTTATTCCTCCTTGGATTCCTCCTCCTCCACAACTGCATTGTTGACTTAGTCAAAGTGGACTGAATCAACTTGATTTTATCCCTGTTCACACATGGAGGTGTTTTATTAAGCTAGAAAGAGTGTCCCCTTTCACATTTGGAGTTTTTTTATCCCTCCTTAGGAGACTTATGGTCTTTTCTACCCCTTTATTCACCGACTAGAGTTGCTGCTAACTCTAATGTTCCATTTAGCTTTGAGGCTAAAATTTTGGAACATTACAGAGATGATCAGGATGGTGTTTATGCTTAGCTGAATGAGCCGGAAGGTCATCCAGATAAGGCTGAACAATGTGCTTGATATCGTGGAAGGCATAGGAAATTTCTCGTTGAAATGTAGCCCCAAAATTTTTCAGACCGAAAGGGAAGTTTTTATAAGCGAAAGTACCCAAAGGAAAGATAAAGGCGGTCTTATGTTGATCGGTCGAAGAAATGTTATTCTGGTTGTACCCAGAAAACCCATCCATAAGAGGAAAAATCTCATTCCCAGCACAACCATCAATGATTTGATCAATAAAAGGAGTAGGATAAATATCCTTAGGGCAAGCATGGTTAATGTCACGGTAGTCAACACAGACACGAATGGTACCCTGTTTCTTATCTACAGGAACAATATTGGAAACCCATTCTGTCAAGGGAATTATATAGATAAAACCAACTTTAAGA
This sequence comes from Pinus albicaulis, assembly GCA_034641835.2. Classification (NCBI taxonomy): domain Eukaryota; kingdom Viridiplantae; phylum Streptophyta; class Pinopsida; order Pinales; family Pinaceae; genus Pinus; species Pinus albicaulis. The sequence continues at coordinate 149,036 of JAXQQM020082303.1, forward strand.
AGTTTTTAAACTTCTCCCTTAATAGTGGCGACCTTTCTAGGGTGCACAAGATGAAGACGTTGGCAAACAGGCTTCGCCCTAGGATAGGTAGGAATCTCATGCACCACTATACTTGGATCGATGCCAGTCATATCTTCGTAAGACCATGTGAAAACATCACGAAACTCATGGAAGAGACTAGTATAGACCTGAACCTCATCGGGAGAACAGGTCACCTGAATATGGATGTTCTCAACAATTCCTGATTTAACTAAAATGTCGATAGGCATTGTCTGTGTGATGTTACTCAAGTTACCTTCCGTAAAGACTTCGTGGGTTAGAATAGGTGTCTGAAGTGGAGGAGAAGGAACCTGAGAAGAAAAACTCTTGAGACACGTAGACATGGCCCCAAGGCCAGTCATGAATGAGAAACGATGATGACTATCGTCCCAAGGAGGATCCTCGAGAGACATAGTTTCCATGATGGCTTCATCGGAGGGAAATATCTCTTTCAAGGGATCAGGTGAATCTGAATCACCAAGCTAAGGGGATTGAGAATAAGTATCAAGAGACATGCCCAAAGGAGCATGATCAGGAGGCGGGGGATCCGAAGCTGGAATAAGTTCACAATAATCAATCTCAATTGGACTTAACGGCATCGAATCTCCAAATGAATAAATTTGTTTGGGTGAAGGGATGATCCACGGATCGTCATACTTGGAGATCATATTAACCTGAACAACGTTGGGTGGAGGAAGAGGAAAAATACCCATGAGGGCAGGATCTTTGAAGAGAACCGGCCCTACGCTCTCATAAGGCATAGGAATTTGATCTACGTACGAAACGTTGTTCACGGAAGAATAAGTGAAGAACAACAACTGAACGACAGTAACGACCTTTCCTTCGTGCGGAAATCCTAGAACATGAAAGAGAGTGGAAGGAACGCACAACATGGCGTGGGTCCAACTGCAACCGAGGAGAAGATTGTAATTGAGCTTGGCATCAACTACTTCAACCTCGATATTGATTGTTTTCCCTTCTAGAGTAATCGGTAAACTAGTGATAACACCAGGAGGTTTAGATTCCCTTCCATCAAAAGCTTCTAGAGCATTTGGAGATGAATTCAGAGCTGGATAACCAATATCTTTCCAGCAGGTGGATGACATGATGCATGTAGATGAACCCTCGTCCACGACCGCTCGATGGATATTAAGTCCATTAATGCCAACTTGTATGATGAGTGCAAGCTAGTGAGGGAGACGTGGGATGAAATTTTCCAAGTCGAAAGTGACAAGGCTTGAATCAGCAATATCAACCCATCGATGGTAGATAGCAAAGCCTTCCATTGAGACGGACAACTCTGAATTACTTCTAATGCAGACATCGTAGATGGCGCCTGAGCCAAATCCTCAACAATACTGTAATGTTGAGCAGCACGAGCGTTAATATTGTAAGAAGACTTTAAAAGTACACCTTTGGAAGGTGACCATACAACGGGCTCAGTACTGGGCCTTTCAATACGAAGAGGGCCAGAAGCAGGCGGAGGAGGAGGACCATCAACGATCTCTTTCCCCATTGTCTGACGTGATTCGGTATATTCTTTTGACCAGGTAGCTATGGAAACAGATGCAGAACCGTTCATCATGAAAACCTGAGAGCCAAATGGGCCAGAGGACTGTGGTTTCTCTACCAACTGTGTTTGTTGTGACGGAAACGTTTCTTTGAGAATAGCCAAAGTTCCTTGGGTGCCTTTGAGCAATCGACTACTTCGGCCCGTTTAGGACAGCCCTTGGTGTAATGCTCTTCATCACAAATCAAGCAAGGATACTTCAGTTTACGCTATGAAACATCATCAACATAAGATTTTTGAGAATCCTATTTCAGGGTATCGGCTTTGGACTTACCTTTACCCTTATTTTTACCCTTGGAAGTTTTATCCGCTGGATTGGCCTGAACGGAATTCACTTCCGTGGTTTTCCCATAATTCGAGGTTGGCTGAGAAGTAGTATCATCTGAAGGAGTAGATTTGAGCTTCCCAGAATTCAGAGAAGAAGACTTCCAAGAAGTCTGATACACTGAACCAATGATACCATCGATGGAGGGTGTCGCTGGTGCTTTGGAAGTTCCAGGTCTAGGAGCATCAAGCAAGAGATCATATAACATGTCGGACGGAGAGTACACAAGATCAAGGTACTAGGCACAAGAAATGGCTTGTTCCTCAGTGACCCATGCCCCCATAGCAATGTCCTTAGCAATAGGACTGATAAAATAGGTAGTAAACCAATCAGTTAGAAGCTGATCAGGAATCTCAAACTTGATCAGATGACAAAAACACCTCCATTCATGAATATGATCTGAGATATGGGTAGCTCAATCTAGCTTCAAGGATGTGAGAAGGTGTGTCCCGGTTTCATACCGAACCGGTAACTGAAAGTGCATGAGAAATACCATGGATAAAGAATTGAAATATTGAAAGATGCCACGAGATAACTCGATGTACCACTTGGGAGCAGCACTAGTAAGAATCCGTTGGAAAAGATGGAGTCGGATAGAATCATCAACCCAAGAGTTAGAGGAAAACCAAAGATGGTATGTCATAACATGCGCTTGAGGGTCTTCTCCAGACTTGCCCTCAAATTTGGGACAAGCACCAGGGATTTTGGTTGGAACTGGAGGCCAATATGGGTTATGAAGGATCAGATCGTTCGTCAACTTTGACACATCAGGTAGTTCCAACGTTGCGAGAAATGGTAATTGAGGATTAAAAGGCATCGCAGGTCGTTGATAAAGACCAGTGTTAGCATTCCACCCAGGTTGAGAAAAATTCTGCCCCCATATGTTTTTTCCTAGAGGATTTTTTCCATAGGGGTTATAAGCCTGATAGTTCTACCCATATTGGGTTTGAGGACCAGGATACTGATTTTTTGCATACCACTGAGGTCCTTGTTGAGCTACATATGGATTTTGATGCAGAATGTAAATATTTCCTTGAGGTGGATTATACACCATTCGGGTTGACTTTGAGGGTAATAAGTGAAACCTTGGGGCGCACTATATACTGCCTAAAATTAACCTTGTGGAGGGTAAGTAGCACCTTGAGGTTGAGCAGGTTGTCCCTACGGAGCAGGTTGAACTGACTACTGAGCAGGTTGAACTGACTGTTGAGCAGGTTGAATCAGATGCTAAGGTTGGGAAGGCTATCCCTGTGGAGCAGGTTGTCCTAGATAATGAGAGCCTCTGATTTGCCCTTGTGGAAGAGGTTGGCCTAATGGTTGGGATGGACTAGGTTTTCCCTGAAAACCAAGTTGACTCGGTGCAGGACCGTAGGGTTGTCCTTCCAAAAGCTTGGCCTTGCTTAATGTAAGGTCGCTGCTATTTCACAAAAGGTTGTCCCTGTGGTGGATACATTTCCCCCCCAAGAACATAAGATGCTCCTAGTTGAAATTGAGGTTTACCAGATGGAACGTAAGGTTGTCCTTGTTGGACTGAAGGTTGTCCCTGTGAGGGTTGTCCTTATAGATAGTAAGGTTGTCCCTGTAAAAATGGTCCTTGATGAGAAATGGTCTGATAGGGATTAGCCGGAGGCAAATAAACGGGTTGATTAGGATCAATTTGAGGAAAATATAAGGGATTACCATAGGGATCATAATGATGGGGAGGATTTCCAGGAGTATGCAGCTGCTGAGAACCCATAGGTGTGGAATTATGCAGTTGAGAATCCAGAGAGGGAGCATACTATCGCTGAATATCCAAAAGATAGTCATCGAATGTATAAGTAGAAACCATAGGTACAGTGCATGTAGGATGGGTTTCCACAGCGCGAGGTTGTGATACACTCATGGTGGCCCTAACAGGCATCGTGGGATTGATAAAGATAGACCTGCGAACATAAGCAGACCTCGATGTCTGATTCATACTAACAACCAGTGCATATGAAGCCATAGAAATGGTAGGTTAGATCGGGACAGATGTAACAGTGGCCGACGAGATGGGTGTCGAAGGCGACATTCCTAATGTAGGAAAAATCGAGCTTCCAGTGGGAGGCACTGTATTAGACTATGCCATGGATGCAACATGAGAAATGATCTGATCCAAAGTATGATAACCAGGTGGAAGAGACACTGATTGAAGGGAAGGTTGACTCGAGACATACAAGAAATATTATGGGAAAAGCTGATATTCCCTGGTAGAAACATGAAGCTCTTCACTGCCGATAGGACTGGAAGAATCCATATCTGATGAAGTTGTAAGATTGTTAAAAAGACGACAAGGACTAGGAGGTAAAGTTGCAGCTAATAATGGCGATCCCGAAGTAAGAGGAGGGAATTCTTCCTCGCTTCCAAAACTAGACCAAGCACCCTGAGATGGCCAATTGAAATCAACCGAACCTTCAGGAGGAGACCAGGTAGCAAGAGGCAAGACACTCAAGAGGATAGGATGTGAGGATTTGACAGACCTAGTGGACTGAGGTGTTTCCAAAGAAACGTCAGGAAAAGGACTACCACTAGGAGGCAGTGAAGAAGACGATGAAACTGGTGGTTCCGTAACCGTGACAATGTTTTAACACAGGAAGAAAACGAGATAGCTTATTCTAGGCTTCAAGATCAAACACTAAGGAACTACAAAAAACAAGCCAAGCATAAAACTTTAACAGGCATGTGATCATAGGAAGTTAATTTTATGACATTGAAACGAAACTTTGTTGTTTCATGTTTTAAGAGTCAAGAAACATGCAAAAGATGACTCTAGTCACTTTTAGATTGAACAAGCGTGAAAGGAAAATTTCTCGATGATATTTTCACTTTTAGAGAGTCACGAAAAGATCAAAATGACTACTCAAGTAATCTAAGTAAGAGGGTATACCAAGCTTTCGTGAACTACCATATACACCTTGGTGATAAAATGAAAGAGAAATGACCAAGGACTTGACGTACGTGCAGGTAGACTCCCTGAATGTTGTGTTCGGTGTATCACAGTTATAGAGAAGTAGACTCGGCTTCCTATGGATAAAGGATTGCAACCTATGAGGGTCTCCCTTTATATACGCGACGGTACAAGGAGCACAAGTCCGTACTAGTGCTGTCTAATGCCAGGTGGCGAACGAAAGCTACTAGGTTTAACAACACCGCAACACGTCACTAGCCTAGACCTCTAAAATATGTGTGTTAGGTTTCAACGCTTCCTTAGGTTGATTGAATTGATTTTAAGGTTGATATTGAATTAATGTTTCTATTTCAAGGCCTTACTGAATGTGATCTTGAATTCCTAAATGCACACTACATGTAAAAGAACATCATTTCCTTTCAATGAATGCTAGCTAAGAGAAGGATAGGAATATTTAACAAAGTAGCAATCAATTGAAACATAAGAAGAATTTCGCTAATGCATATAATACAACCAAATGAGAAAATGAAAACTCTTTCCTAGTTCACTAAGAGCTAGTAATGCAAAAGAACATTTTCATTTTCAAGCTAAGCGAAAGAGTGTGATTTTTTTTGTTTTTTAGATGAAGGAAGCACACAATAGACTATTACACTAAAAAGCAAAACAAAGACTAGTTTTTAGCACTACGAATGTAAATATCTAAAATGAATAAATCAAATGCAATACAAACATAAAACACACTCAAAACAAGGATGCACGCTTCTAAGCAAATGAAGGGCTTTCAAAATGATCCAACGAGCAATGTAATCTATGCTTGAAGTGAAAAAATGGAGAGTCAAACGAAAACAAAAGTGATCATCCAACGAACCAAAGACATGAAGAATCGAGAGAAAGGCTAACAAAATCAGTTAGCGAATTGAAATGACAAAAAATCAAGGTGACTCGAACTTAACTTAGAAGGCTTAGTGAGGAGAGGGTCGAACAAACAACACAAGATACCTAGAAACCCTAGGGCTACAAAATCCACTGATAAGGTGATGGACAAACAGTTGAGAAGACCGAGACTACATAGTCAAAACAATCCCAATAGACCAATTTCAAGGTAAAAAACTAATCCAGAGCCAAGAACTACTAACAAAAACTCAACAAAGAGGTTAAATCAAATCCTACAAGATTCAGCACGACTGTTAGGCTGTACTCCGCGCGTAACAGGGGTTGGCACACCTATGACAAAAGAAACATGCACCAATTGGAACGATTGTTCAAGGAAAAACCGCACCAAGCTAGAAAACCATGGGAAAAATATGAAACCACTAAGCAGAGTTCAGACTTGACACTCTGGAACTGAACAGGATGGTTTAAAACAGTTGGGCAAGTCAAGAAAATTAGAAAAACGATTAAACAACCAAAGTCGACTCGACAAGCTAAACACTCAACAAACAATGAGACGACAAACACACACTGACTCCCCAGTGGAGTCGCTAACTTGTTGTGTAGGTAAATACCCTATGCGGACATAGGTGATCCCTCTAGCCCTAGGGTGGGTCTAGCAGCAAGAGGACATGCTAATGCGTTGATTCATAGTTAATGAATTAAACTAAGTTGGGATAGATTGTCGTACCTTTGATCCAACATAGTTGTTGTAGCTGTGGTAGCAGTTTCCCGTTCTTCGTCCTGACATGTCGCGATCCTTCAGCTATGGTACTCAGGTGCCTGCACAAATATTATAGAACGAAAGAAGCATATGAAACAATGCTTGAATTCATAACTATCTAATTGGTCAAGAATAATTAAACGTATTGCATAATATCAATCACATAAACACAATATGGGAACCAAAACATCAATCATGTATATATTAACAGAAAGAAAGATATTACAAACAAATGAGCCTTGACATCGCAACCTCCTTCAGCGGGTCCAATAAAAACTCATCTCGAGCATTCGTTGGGGAATTTGGAAATGGCGAGGCAATAAGCCTAAGCTCTCTCTCGATAGGGGTCTCTCTCTCTGCTCTATCTCACATCAACTATATCAAACTATTTCAGCAAAATGTTCAACAATTCCTATTCAGCTAGCTGCATCTATGTGAGAGAGATGTATTTATAGAAGGAGAGGAGGAGGTTTGGATCCATCATATGGTGGAAGGGAGGCCTTATCCTTTGGGAGGTTGCCTCAAAAGGAGGAAACAAGAAGCCAAAGGAAGGTGCTCAATGTTATTCAGTCGAACAACCAAAGCTAACTCGCTCACGAAGTAGTTAGCATGGAAACTTCGCTTCTATATTTAAAAAACTTTCCAAAAACTGCTTGGCATAGGCAGATCACTGAGACAGTGCGCCAATGGGTGCAGGGCCTAGTGTTAATTTACTTTATTGGCGCGAGGCCATAACTTCCTGCCAGCGCCAACCCAAAATCATGTGTTTTTGATGGTCTGTTCCAGGAAAAGTCAACAGACAAAATTTTCTCCTCATGGAAAGGGATACAATTACGCTTTTTGCAATGCATGACACTTCATATAAGTCACAAAAATGGTCCTCCAATGTGCGGGATGGGGATTGCAGGGACGGTGAAAAAATGCTGTATAACAACTTCTTATGGAGGGAGGCCGACATGAGTGATTGAGTGTAGGTTAGCTCTAGGGCATATTTATTTTCTTTAACTTGAAAAATTCATATCTCCCAAACCAATTGGAGTTTCAAGCCAAGTAATATCTCATTGGAAATCTAAAATTATGATCTAAATGATGGTGAAGGTATAAAAAAAATGTCGCTTCTAAGATGGCAAAAAATATTTTTCTTTGTGACTGTCCTTAAATTTTATGCATAAAATTTTTTCAATGAAATACACTTATGAGTTGGCAGATGGAAACCACTGACTTAGCATCTCCGCATGATACACTAGCTACGAGTGTCGTGATGATGAGGTTAATGTGCTTAATATATATATATATATATATAATGTCAGATCTTTCAGATAATATTGAATATCTAAAGGTGATGATGGCATCTCCACCGATGTCTGAAGTTTTTCAATTTCTTTATAATTACAAGAGCCTTTCTCAAGATTAAAATGTTGTATGGATTTGAATTCCTCTTATAAAGTGGCAGCAACGACAAGAAATGGTTTTGATCGGTCAAATCTACCAGCAATTACTTCCAATGGTAGCATAACGCATCTTGGTGTGGTTGGGAGAGATCTGAAACCTCCAACATCAAGATTTTATTTGAGAGTGGAAAATTATTTGCACAGAAAACACATATATTCTCAAGTCAATAATTTTGATTTAAAATTGCGGGAAAATAAAAGAAAATTTTAAAATTCCGCGATCTGGGTTTTTTGCAGAACATGCCCAATTAACTTTATCTTGGGAATTGTTTAAAAATTCAAAGCGGTTTAAGAGATTTCGTCAGTTCTTCAAAGGAAAGTTTTTTTAGAAACGTCCTGCAAAACTGGGTTTGATTCATTCTATGGGAATTCGATTGGCATGATGACCATTTCCTTCTCAGATGATCACTTAGAATTTATATGATTTTTAAATAAAACTCAGTACATTTCAGATTGTAATTTGAGTGCATACAAACCCAAAGATCAATGAGACTCTACGTGATAAAGAAGGGAAGCAAACACATATAATGTAGCAATAGTCTATCTCAAGAAATAAATCAACGATTTGGATCATCCGACCCAGATCCTATGGTTTTACGACATCACAAAATGCTTAGAGCTTATTTGAGATAGTGCCCCCGTATAATGGTTTGGCTTAAATCATTATTCACAAATCGACGGCTACGATGCAATGCGGCATCACTCAGCCTCATCTCAAGAAACTGCTACAGGTGCTTTTGTAGGTAGTAATTGGTTTTCAAAACCATGTGTGATTTCGTCAATAATTCATACGAGTATAACGGTGGGACCCAAAATGTACTATTCATCCTTCTTTAACTTGCAACAGGGTGATGCTCTATTTTGGTTTTATATTATATATTATATATATAATATTAAAACAATTATTTTGTAAATTTAATTAATTCCAAAATTTCCTAAACTACTTCAAGAATCAGTTTTAAAACTAATCGTAGTAGTTAGGAAGTCCGATTAGATGGCAGATGTAAAAGCAGAGGCAAGAAGATGGGAGTGGTACAAGTTTTGGGACCTCCAGATAACAATTTTTGTATTAATATTTCAAATTATTAATGAATGAAAACCAAGCTTATGGAATTTGCCGATATTGATCTGTCTTCTAGATTACGTGGTGTGTTTTCTGTCTCTGAATAAAATGAAGTAATGAAGCTGCAGGTCTCTTTTTAAGTGTGTAAATAAGATTTAAAACCCTTAATAGGCACTCCTTCATTTTAACTGTTCCTTTTCTTATAATTCTTCTGAAGTTTGAGGTGATAGATCCTGTACAACAACATATCAGTTTGGGCTTCTTTCTTTCATGTTCTTCTGATCATTTCATTCTATATCAACATATAATAGCATTGTGGAAAATTCATTGTATTTGATTTTTAAGGGTTTAATGATAAATATTTGGAGGTGATTAAACAAAGACCAATATTTTTTTGACATAATTATATAAATGTCTTAAGCATGGATTCCTTATCATAGCCAAGTGATTGTCTCTTAAGGTACAACATTTTTGGTGCCATTGCTGGGGATCGAAGAAGTGAAGTTCATTTCCCTGGGTTTTTTCTTCAATTTCCTCTGGTTGTTCAGTGAGGAGGAAATATTTGGCTGTGTTTACTTTTTACAGAATTCTCATTTTCAAAAAGCCACACACGAGGTCAAATACCTTGCAGCAGAAGGTCTCATAATCGCTTATTCTTGATGGTGAAAAAGATTTAGATTTGAAGTTTCGTTGTTTATTATTCACCTGTCGACTCCACTAATGAAGGTTTCAATAGATGAGGAATTTTGCTAGCGAGAAAATGAGAAAGCATCGTGGAAAAAACATGTATCAGAATTTCATTTTTTTTAAAGGAGGTTCTATTTTCCCTTATATGTCAAGAAGATTTTTTCCTTCTTTATTTTTTTAGAAGATTATAAGGCCCAAAATGTACATTATTTATTGGAAAAGGATGATTTTTCTTCTTCTTGTATTATAGATCTTGACACAACTTTATCTCCTAAATATGAGAGGAAAGATGATTGTTGTATTACAATTCCGAAAGATAATCAGTCGCAGTCTGGGCATAGAGGTGATGATTCATCATCTTTGGATGATAATATTTTTCCTCCCGATAAATTGACTGTTTTTCAACTCAAAAACAAAGAAATGTTTAAACCCCTGAAGCTGCCTACAATTCTTCAGCAATATCCTTCAAAAGGATTCAAATATTTTCCAAGTTTCTTTGAAGAGGGGGAGGATATTTCATCTGAACTACATATATTAGAATTTGAGTAATTTCTTGAAAATTTTAAAATTATTTATGAAGACGTGGCTTTAAGGATGTTTTTTCATTCCTTAAATCAGGGTGCTTAGCAATGGTTTCAGTGCTTGGAAGCAAGTTCAATTAGTTCATGGCAAGGTTTTCAAGATATCTTTCTTAGATATTGGGGGGAGCATAAGTCATATGAAAAACACCTTTTGGAATTATATTCTATCAAGAGGCAGAGTGATGAATCAGTCGCTGAGTTTAATAGGAGGTTTCAAAAAATCTATTTCAGGATGCCAAAAGAAATTCGACCTCCTGAAGCTACAACTATGGTTTACTATTTGAGGGCTCTTTCTATTGTTTTGGCTTTTTATCTCAAGGAGTGAAAGCCTTGTACTCTGAAGCTAATGTTTCTTTATGCACAAGAAATTTAAAATACTATGTGGGATTGTAGAAATTTTTCCTGTCACGTTGAAAGAGCAATTTTTTTTGATGACAAGAGGGCCTGTCAAGAAAACATTGGAATTTATTTTCAAGAGAATGCAAATTCAGAGGTGAACATGGATTTTCAAAAGGTGTTAGAGGATTCCTGTATTGTTGAAACACAAGAATATAAGCATTCTGAAGATTCTGGTAAAAAATTCATTGCAACAACTGAACTACACTATGAAATCATGGAAGATCATTACAATTTTCAGAATTTTAATGATTTTGTGAATAGAGAGGAAACTAGTGGAGCTTCTCAGGCATGTTTGCAGGAGGAGGAAGATGTTTTTCAAGAATTGGCATTATACGAAGAACATCCAAATTATGGGGAACAAACCTTGGATTTTTCTTTTCAGCCTAAATGCCTGCCTATAGAAAATGGCAATCAAGTTCCTCACACACAATTCCAAACTGAGGAGTCAAACAATGAAGGAAGTTGCCATGTTCAAAGAAGTCTACATCAGCAAAATGTTCAAGAAAAGGAGGCAGCCAAAATTTTGTCTCATGATTTCTATGATCCAGTTGCTGAGTATATGACAAATTTCTTTGGTCAGAAACAAGCGTTTATGCAAGGGTATGTACAAATTTTTGTATATGAAAAATTTTCATGGTACATTCCTGTTTTGATTTTTAAATTTCAGCAGTATGAATGTATTAAGTCTAACATCCAAATGTTAGGTTGGTGCCATTGGAAGGTTGAATTCACCTGATTAATTTCAGCCCTGCATATATATATAGGGGTTGTACATAAATAAGCTCAGGATTTGGGCAATCCCAGTTGCAGTATTTCTAGTTTAGCATTTTTCAATTCAAGAATAAAGATCCTGGAAGAGAGAGGTTTGCCAAAAGAAATTCAACCTCCTGAAGTAGCAGCTATGGTTTACTATTTGAGGGCTCTTTATATTGTCTTGGCTTTTTATCTCAAGGAGAGAAAACCTTGCACTCTAAAGCTGATGTTTCGTTATGCACAAGAAATTGAAGATAATGTGTGGGCTGGTAGAATTTTTTCCGGTCACGTTGAAAGAGCAAGTTTTGCTGAAGACAAGAGAGCCTGTCAAGAGAATATTGGAATTTATTTTCAAGAGAATGAAAATTCAGAGGTGAAAAAGGATTTTCAAAATGTGTCAGAGGATTCCTATATTGCTGAAAAACAAGAATCTAACCATTCTGAAGATTCTAGTCAAAAATTCGTTGCAACAACTAAACTACACTATGAAAGCCTGGAAGATCATTACAATTTTCATAATTTTAATGATTTTGTGAATAGAAAGGAAACTAGTGGAGCTTCTCAGGCATGTTTGCAGGAGGAGGAAGAATTTTTGTCAAGAATTGGCATTATATGAAGAATATCAACATTATGGGAACAAACCTTGGATTTTTCTTTTCAACCTAAATGCCTGCCTACAGAAAATGGCAATCAAGCTCCTTGCACACAATTCCAAACCGAGTCAAAGAATGAAGGAAGTTGCCATGTTCAAAGAATTCTTCATCAGCAAAATGTTCAAGAAAAAGAGGTAGCCAAAATTTTGTCTCATGATTTATATGATCCAGTTGCTGAGTATATGACAAATTTCTTTGGTCAGCAACAAGATTTTATGTAAGGGTATGTACAAAGTTTTGTATATGAAAAATTTTCATGGTACATTCCTGTTTTGATTTTTAAATTTCAACAGTATGAAGGTATTAAATCTAACAAGCACATGTTAGATTGGTGCCATTGGAAGGTTGAATTCACTTGATTAAGTTCAACCATGCATATATATATAGGACTTGTACATAAATAAGCTCAGGAGTTGGGCATTCCCAGTTGCAGTATTTCTAGTTTAGCATTTTCAGTTCAAGGAAAAATATCCTAGAAGATAGAGGTTTCAGAGAAGTTCGAAATTTTCAAAGATTTTGGATTGGGAGAAAATTCAGTTTGACTTGACTCCATGCCCAATAAAGGCTACTGATCTACAAGTTCTTAGCACTTTTCTACCAAAATGTTGTCCCCAATTGGAGCCATTTGTTGTAGCCTAATTCAACTCAGCTAAAAGTCAAGAGAGGGTCTGAGAAATTCAAGGTTGTTGATACATTTAGATAGATAAAAGTTAGATGGGGATTCTTGTGTTATTTTCTAAAGAGATGGTATCAGCTGGAGAGTGGAAGCAAACAACTTGAGGATTGTTATCTCGGTTTTGTGAAGGTTTAACAAATAGAGGTATGACATCACTAGAAATTGGCTATTCAAAGACACTGAAATTGGCATTGCAACATGTGCAAGGATACCTGATAAGACTATGGAATTTGTTGGAGTTCACTGTCACTCTCTTGAAAACTTAACCCTGGACTGTGATTTTGTTAATGATGTTGGATTGCTGGTAATAGCTCAGTGTTGCACTGCTTCAAAATTATTTGCACTTACATTGTATAAATTTCACAGACGAAGCTTTAAAAGCTATGGGTTGATTTTGTATCTCAATAAAGGCAGTTATATTACACATCTTCTGTAAAATTATAGACAGGAGTCTGCATGATATTGGAGGTGATGTACACAATTACAAGTTCTTCAGTGGGTTGATTGCTCAAGAATTAATGATACTGCAAATTTTCTATATAGCAAAAGGTTGTAGAAATTTGAAAATATGAGAATGCGGCGAAGAAAATATATAAGTAACCACATATGATCTGTGGGAAATCATATTTTCTTATGCATTTAAAATTTAAAGTCTTGAGAAAATATACTGATGTAAATGAGAAGTCAAAGTTCTGAAAACGCACACACCCTCAAGGCAGTGAATTTCGATTTCATATTATGGGCAAACGGAAAACAATTTCAAAAATATGAAAATGTGTTTTTGGTAGAGTAACCCCAATTGACTCTAACGTGTGAAATTTCCAAAAATTTGAAGCGGTTTCAGGGATTTTTTGTGTTTCTTCAAACACCAATTTTATTAAAAAACGTTATGCAAATTGAGGATCTCAATTTCCATCTCAGAAGAAGATTTGAATGATGCAATTTTTTGTTTTTATTGGTTTTTTAATGTAAGTAGTTATACTGTGAGTTATACTATGTCAAAATAATTTGGCAACGAGTAGTCTATAGTGCGACTTTTTGAAGGCTTTTATGGTGGCTTTTTCCGGTGTAATTTCTCTAAAATCCGGCAGGAATTTATTGAAAAGAGAAATTTGATTGCTAATATTACACAATCGAAGTGCCATAGGGGTTTTGGAGGGTGCTGAATCCATATATAGAGTCAAAAAACCAGTTTAAATAACAAAAACCAAGATTTTACCTCAATTTTTTTCACCGGATTCCGGCACCGGAAACTCCAAAAAATCGCACTAAAGACAACTCCATTTGGCAATATGGAAGGTTGTATGAGAATATTTATGTGATCACATTGCAGTAAACCTCATTGCTAATGTTCCCTTGGAATTTGATGACCATGTGTAAGCCCCTGAGCTTGCAATCCAATTCCAGGAAAAGTCCAAGCAAGTATTTCAGTCAATTAAAGAAGGGGAGCAAACACATATAATATGGAAGTAGTCTACCTCAAGAAAGCAAGTTATCATTCAATATAGATCAATGGCTCAGATATATTGTGCCCAGATCCAACGATAACGCGGAAGTACAAACTGTTCGGAATTTATGTGAGAGAATGCCCCGCAAAGTGGTTTGATATAAACCATTGTTCGTAAATCGATGGCTACGATGCAATGTGGCATCACTCACCATTTTTTTTAGAAAATGCTATAGGTGTCCCCGTAGGTGGTTTATGGTTTTGGGGAAAATTGTGTGCGGTCAAAGAAATGGGGCTCACACATCATTTATCTATTGTCATGCATTGAATATTTGATGTATTAAAAGTCAAAATTAAATGCCAACATTCAAATGCGTAAAGCATGTATAACTTGGATGGCCAACTTGTCTAAAAATACATCAACAGAAAATACATTTGCAGCAAACATTTCATCAGCAATCCCAAAGACTTAACTTCATGATGTTTATTTTTATCTATTTTTATCCTTCTTATTGTAATGAGGATGCTTTTTCCCTCAGATTGTAATTAAAGTAGTTGTTAAAACAAGGAGTTTAGACAGTTCTAAGAAGTTTGAGCAGTTACAAACTGCTTTCAATATGAATTTAAGGGAAATCAGAATAGAGAAGAGGGTTCTGAGTTTTGGACCTTTGGAGGGCTACAATTTTCTACTAAATTTTCTAAAAATTAATGAAAGAAGATCAAGTTTCTTGCACCTGTTAATGTTGATGGGTTTTTCTAGTTTCATTATGTTTTTATTCTTTTGTGAATGAAGTGAAGTAATGTAGCTGCAGGTCTCTATTTATAGTTTTTAAGTAAGAGTTAAATTTCCTTAATGTGCACTCCTTCACTCGAACTATTTTCTCTCTATAAAGTTATTTCTGAGATTTAAAGTGATAGATTCTGTTATGCAACATATCATTTTAAGTTTCCATTCCACTTTCTTCCTTCCATTTCAAGTAATATCATCAGATAATGGCATTATGAAATATTTCATTATATCGGATCATTGAGGGTTATAAATAATTAATTTCCAAAGGTGCTTAACGAAGACTATCTGATATCTTAATATTGTGACATACATTTATAAATGTCTTGAGCATTGATTCCTTACCACAGCCAAGGGATTTTTTCTTGAGGTACAACAGACCGCTTCAATGATATTGGCCCATAACTGTTGTATGACTTGTGCCATGGGTTCTTTTAATGTTAGATATTTTTCAAACTTCTTCAATTGTTGATTCAACCTGTTTTTCCTTTGTTATTCATTCTTATGTATTATTTTAGAAATTTTCTTTTCATCTTCAAGACTTTTAAGCTGTTCTTTAATTTTGTTAATCTCATTGGTCTGAATAGACATGTCTTGCATAGCTTTTACTAACTTGCTTGCTTCATCTGTATGATGTGTTACTGTTGTTGACGACTCTGTTGCAGAAGTTGTTGATGAAGTGACTGGAAATGTTGTAGCCATTTGAACTGTAGGAGCTAATGATTCTGCCAATGTGGAAGGTGCAACTGTGGTGACTACAGGAATAACTATGACTAGAACTTCTGCTTCTCTATCCTTTTTCTTGGACCAACTTGTCCATTTCATTCTCCATTTCTTTTATCTGGGCAGTCAACTGTAGAAGGAGACTCGTCATCTCATCTTTCTTATTTGTATCCTGTAGTACTTCCTTTGCTTGAGGGTGTTATGTAGGAGGCAACTTGAGTTGCTTCTTTCATGCAGCAATGTTTGCATTTTTCTTTTTGATTAGTTCATCTGCAACTTTTACATTACTAGGATCAAATCCTACTTCAATTACTAAATCTTATAAAGATTTAATTCTATTGTATTTTTCCTGTGAGGATGATTTTTCTAATCTGAGTTGATCTCTGATGTTTGCAAGAGTGTTTTGAAGCTTCTACACACTCATTTCCTTTTTTTTCATGGTTGAGTAAAGCATTTCACCAGCCTGTTTGTGAAATTCAATATGATCAATGGGATGAAGGTCATCTTCTTGAACTTCATATAATGAATTTTTGTAATCTGATGGTGTTTTAGGATGCTTTACTTTAGGCTACAGGAAATTCATTTGCATTTTCCTAGTCTTATAGTCAAAAGCAGAAAACAATCTGCTTTGGTCACTAGGTGACTGCTTCCAATACTGATTGTATGTGTCTATTTTCAAAGCTTCATTTTTCATTTTTATTTCTATGTATTTCTACATGATATCTATCTCCTTCTCTGCTGGTTTGCTGGAAGAGGACATGTCAACATTGTGTTTCTTATGAATAAGATGAGTGTGTGAAGTGGAAGGTTGTTGTTCTTCTTCAATCACTGTAGGAGGTGCATTGTCCTTTGCTGTTGTATCTGTATCAATCACTTCTATGGTTTCTACTCCTTGATTGACAGGATTTAACTTAGGTTTCTTCCTGTACATCAATTTAAATTTAGTTTCAGTAGTTGCCTTTGCAGTGTATGATCCTTCCTCTCTGTTTCTCTTTGAGCTTCTATCCTCTTGGGCTGGAGTCTGCAAATTTTAACTAGTATCACCTTGCTTCTCTGCCTCTACCAAGGTATTCTCCAACCATTTAGACTGGTTAGAGTATTTATCAATTTATGGTTTCTTCTCATGCACATGAGTTAGTTTGCATTTAACTCTCATTTTACTTATTATTCCTAGAGGATCATAGTACCATAGAAAACTCTAACTAAATTTAAACTCCTGTAAACACCTTTCAGCCTCTGGACCTACATCTATGTTATTACAAATGAAAGGGCCAACATGATTCTTTAACTTGAATTGTGTCTTCTTCTTAGTTGCCAAAAAATTGATTGCATCAGAATTGAGAATCAGTCTTATGTATTCAAGGGAAAATAACCTCATTGGGAGGTATTTGGGCAATTTATATGGAACAAGACTTGATCCATATACTCTTATTTATGTATGGTTTTGGTAGAAGTACCAATCACCTATCCTATTATGCTCTGACAATTGTAGGACTTTCTTAATCTCTTCACTAATTCTGGGCTGCCTGTTGTTGTTCAACAAATTGACCATAGGATGAATGAAGGAATCTATAAACTCTGTATAAGTGGACTGTGATGAATCTTTTCGTATTAAGGAGTCCAAAATATGACTAACTATGGGTTTCCTTCAACATCAAGCTTTTGAAGGTTTATCGAAAACTTCTCATACTGAAAGTACAAAAACATGTGGAATAAGACTGAGGAATACTTGAAAACACCTTCAGAAGGCATTTTGACCAAATGTTCATGAATATTGTCACCAAGGTATTGGGAAAAAATAAAAATGGTAGAAGGATGCTGACCAAGTGTGAAAGTAGATAAAAAACCTAGCACTGCAACATCAACATGCTCATCTGTGAAATATCCAAGAATAAAAGACAACATGGAGATGATATGTCTTGCCCTTTCAGAAAATTTTACAGAATTGTATGGAGGATTTATCTTGGGAATTTCGACAGAAGAAGGCAGGAAAGTCTCGAATATCTGGAACCTCTTGGGGAAGTCCAGATTCAGGTATAATTGTGTGATAGCCTCAATGGACAAAGGAACTTTATCTGGTCTGGATTGGATCTGAAGCATTTGATTCATTGACTTGGTAGTAATTTTAAACAAGATTTCTTTTTTCAGAGTTTATTATGGCTCTCTGATCAAGGAAATAGTAGGATTTACATAGTCTGGTCATGTTTGGGAATTGGAAAGTCTGTGGGACAACATATTTTGGTAAATTAGACTCCCAAATGAAAATTTCATCAGCCTGATCTATGGATTTTTCATGGCTCCAATAGTGGAGCTCAATAAGGTTAAATTAGGTGGTTGTGTCATTAATCTTGAAATCTTTATCATCCAGGGGAGTGTGTTCTACATATACTATAGGAGGGTGTAGAGGATTGACAGATACTACTGCTTTGGAAGCCATTGTCTCCGTTTGATTTTACAACTAATTACTCTTTTGACTTAGAAACAATTGATTTTAGGCCTTTAGGAGCACTTCTGACAAATTATAATAGTTTGCAGAAGAATTTAAGAAGCCAATTGGTCAATTTATTACTCTTTATATTTAAAACAGTCTCAAGTCTTGAGAATCCTGTGAAATTAGGTCCAACGTTTGCAGAAAAAGGATTTAGGAAGCAAGAGGGCTTTCTTCAAATTTGCAGATGGTTTCTAAAGGATTTAATTAATAAAATTGTATTTTCTGTGACCAAAAGTAATCTTCGAACCTCATATTTCTGCAAAAGGAGGCCTAGGGTTTGTACGAAAGGTTTGAAAGGCACAAAAGTTTCCTTGAGTCTACAAAGGCTTCTATTTTACTTCAACTACTAATTACTTTTCTCTTTAGATCAATAAATAGGATTTTTTTTTAATAATACCTAGGAAACGTGAAGATTTTGCTTTGTAAAAGGGGTTTGGGGTTGCAAAAGGCTTCTCTGAGGCTTCATATGTCTTTAATAGTGAATTGGATGACTTCTGAACAGTTGTAGCAATGAATTTATTAAATTATGTTTGAATTTGGCTTAAAAATAGAGTCATCATCAATTTTTTGGTCTGAATAGCTCTTTTTGCGCAAAAGTATAACAAAAATGGTGTAAAAAGATGTAAATGTGCTGCTATATGTATTTTTTGTCAAATAGTGATTGCATTGAATGCACGAGTTTATTTGAATTAACAAAATGGTTTGCGCAACGGGAAGGAGAAACCATTTAGTGGTTTTTTGCAATGGCCAAAGGTGGTAAGTGGTAATAGTTTGATCGATGTGATCGAATAAAAAGCCAACACATAGCCTAGAGGGGAGACCCGTAAACCACACATTTCGCATGGTTGAGGGTATGTTAACGCTTATGCTATCAGATGTGCAACAAGGTTTGATAGTTTTTAGATCTGGCAGGTGATGATCTGACAAATAGAATAATGCGATGGAGTCGCGGGTTTTAAAAGGCATGTAGTTGGGATATATGCTTATGCGGTAGGTTATATGTATTAAAATTATGGTATAATACACATGGGGTAGGGAGTGTTAGCACTGGTATTTGCATCCCACCCATCCCACCTTATTTTACTCTTATTTCACCTCATCTTCATCATTATCATTGACCTCCCTTCATTTTTTAAACATTTTTCCCAAGAGTCCCATAGTCATCATGGTCATCATTCAGCTCATTCTTCCATGTTGATTAGGTCATAGGGTCAAATTCATGAAAATTGGTCATTTCACCATCAAATTCATCTTTTGAAGGAGTAGTAATAGTAAAATGTATTCAACAATTTCAGGTTCTAAACTATAATTTCCAAGTAAGTGGCTTTGTGTTTACCATATTTTTCTCTCAGTTGTGCTTGGAAAGCTCATTTCCCTCTCCTAGGGTTTTGAGGGCATTTTTCTTGGTTTCATGACTTCCATTGTTAAATAATAATAAAATACTTGTATCCTAATGTTGTTAAACCTTCCCCTATCCTTAATATACCTTCCTAAACACTTCCCATCACTCCTATCCCTCAAAATCATCATTTTTCCACAATACCTAGCATGTTGCTACAATTTGACACTTTTTCAAGACTAGGCCTATGTTTTTCCCTTTTGGACCCCCTCCCCTCACTCAATACTTGAAATTACACTTTCTCCTACTCCCTACCATCTATCCCTATCCCCCAAAAATTCCCCAATAATTTAGACAACCCTTAACCCCTTCATTCCCCTCCCTCTATAATGCAATCCTAAGTCCCCTTTTTTTCCTACACCAAACCCTAATTTCCTCTTCCACTGAGCTAGGGTTTACTATGGAATCAAAGACATCAGAGAAGAGGAGGCATAAGGGAGGTCATTTCATCAAGTATGAAGCCATCCCAATTCAAAATCATACCTCCATAATTTTTCAAGGAATCATTCTAAGGGACAAATCATTTGCCACACATAGGGCTTGTTTCTCTTCAAACTATGTTTTCAACCAAATAGAGATGAATTTGAAAAAAGTGAGAGAGTTTTTTGTCCATAATAGGCCAAGGAAGAAAAAATTCCTTCAATTTTTACACATGTATCATGGCTTTTTAGAAATATTAAAAATACAGGTGCTACATGAGGTTTGCTGCATTTCTGGAGTGACCTTGGGAAAATCAAGTTTTCTCCTAACTGGAGCGTCCAAATGACTTGCTTGATGAGTCAGATAATAACTAGATAGAAATAGCCTTCCAATGAGCTATCATGAACTAAATTAGTAGTTGATAAAGGCCTTAAAAGTTGCATGCACCAACACTCTACATTTCTGCACCCTCATTCAACACTTTTTGACCAGTCTTGGGAAAAATCAATGTTTGACAAGGAAAATGAACTCTAAATAGAAACCCAAAGGTATATTTAAAACTTTGACAGGATAAGCTTTCCAATGAGCTATCCTAGGCCCAATTTGGATACCAGGAAGGCCTCCACATGTGGTCTGCAAAAAGGTGTTGCAGTGGCGCTGCGAGTTTAGAATACGCTACCTCCTTTTTTCACCTTGGCCCTGCACGTTTACCAATATTGGGAGAACATGTTTTTGACTGGGCATATGGACACCATTTTGGAAACTGGAGGCATATGGAAAGCTCTAATGGAGCTTATTTTGACATTGGGGAGGCCTCCAAAAGTTGTCCACAAAACAGATCATTTTTTTTGTCCTGGTGCTGTGCGTTTAACAAGAAAATGTAGTTTTCATCAGCATCAACAAATTTTTGACTTTTTGATTTTTTACTTGGGAAAATAAGAAAATTACTGATGTAAATGGTCATGGTGAATGTAAATGTCATTTTTTAACTTTCATATCAGGTAGATACATTAGGTAATTTATCAATTGAGGCCAAATGAATTAGTTTCCTTTCTTTTAGAGGCAAGTTGTTGGGTCTTCCTAGTTTTCAGTTTCTTGTTTGGGATTAGGTGAAACTAATCCTCATCTCATGGATTCGACTACCTGAGGCTAGGGAGAGTGGTTTTGAAGTCTATTTGATGTATTTTCTTAGTCGTTTTTTGAGGTTGGACTCACTTGGAGCTTTGGCATATCAAGTGACATCTTTGTATATCAGTTTGGCCTGTACATTAATAGAAATTTGCAGCCATTTTCTTGGGATCCATGTGGTATGAGTTTTAGACATAGTTTCCTCTCTATTATCAATTTGTTTGAATGTATTGTTAACTCATAAACCATTTCATGTCTATAATTTACTAGATTTCAAGTTAGACAGGCAAACCCCATATTCATTTGTGCTCTATTTTGGGAAATTTAGTATAATGTGTTCATTCTCCACAGTTTAGGGAAAATACATACTAGATGCTTTCCCTAGCTCATCACCAATCTATTCATCTCATTTAATTCAAATTTGAATTTTTAAACCTTCTACCTACCTTGCCCCTTGGAACCCCTGCAAATTTTGACCTTATTTCCTTTCCCTAGCTGTTTGGCTCCTCCTGATCCAGCAAACCCTAAAATAAAAATCAAAACCCCCTGTACTCCTTATCTAGTCTAAAATATTTTTCATCTAGCCCTATTGGCTATGATTTTATCGAGAGATCCCTCTCTGACTTGTAGGGCTAGATACCAAGTCTAAAGTTTCGTTTAAGGTTACCTCGGGATTGCCTCTCTCAGCCTTGAGGTTCAATCTGAGTGATAATAGGGACTTTGCTGTGATTGGTTATATATATGATAATTTCGGGGTTTATACGATATAACCAATAAGGTTAAGGTAAGTGTGATTTTATAACAGGTGGGGATAATATAAACCATAATGTGGGCCCGAAAGATATAAAACGTAACGAATTTAAACTATGGTTTAACGTAAAATATGGGTGGAAATGATATATACGGGAATTATTAAAATAAGGGGTAAAAGTTTATAAAGGGAGCTAATACATTATGTTAATATGTTAATAATGAAATGTAATTTTGGGATGTCAAATACTCTAAGTATAGTGTTAAAACTGGTATTGGGGATAGATATTTTCATAGTGGGGCCCGATATAAAATTTCAGCATTTACACTTAGGATAAAGTATTTTTTGGGTTTTTTGTGTATTTTTAAATGAAAATGGAAATTAATAAAGGGGTTTACTTTTCCAAAGGATAAATGTGCATTTTAACTTAGGAAAATGGGTTTTGTAAGGGAAAATGAGTGACTAATGGGGAAAAAGGATGAAAATGAAGTGGAAAAGGTAAAAATGAAGGGGAAGGGGTATTTTTACAAGGGAATGATTTTTGAAAGGAAGTTAGTAAATGAAATGACCAATTTTTTGCCATACATGCCTTGTGAAAACTGCTTCTACCTACCCATCTGCCACCCTAACATTTTTTCTTCATTCACATGGGTGCATTTGAGCTTGCAAACCTTTATTCATTTTTCTTTTAAACAAAAAACTAACTAATTTTATCCTTATTTCTTCCAAGGGCTCATATTAAACTATTGAGCTCCTTATTATACTCTACCTAACTACTGATCTGCCAAGATTAAACTGTTTGGCTAGATCTTTATTCTCTATCTAACAACATGAAATTTAAGGCATGAATGGTCAAGATTAAGTTGTTTAACCTTCATGGATTGTGGCATTTTTAACAAGCTGCACACAATCTTTATTTTGCAGTAAAAGTAAATAGTAGTGGCATTTGAATTTGCATCACTTTGGTGTTTTATTTTATCTCTTTTTTGTTTGGGGTTCGTTTTCATATTCTTTTTGATCTTTTTTCTTTCAATTCTTTTGATTTTTCTTTTAGGACTTTTACCCTCTTTACATTTTTTATTTTTATAATATGGGAAAAATATTTGTAGAAAGCAAAGTATGTACATTTTACAAGACTAATAAGAGTAAATTCAAAATTATGAATCCGATTATAATAGGACCCTAATAGAATCAACGTCATCACCTCCATTATATCATATCTTAACTCCATTATACTCAAATCAACGCCATTACACACAGTCAGTAACAAAAAGTGAATAACGCTCCTACTCTGAAGAGAAGACGATAAACTAGATTAGAGGGTTAAGCTCCAGTAGATAGCCAATACTTGGCTCTATCAAAATTGAAACCCATGCATTTCCATCCATACTTTACTTGCAAGGGATTGTAATACCCCAAAACCTCCAAATGTTTTTCATTGCGGGGTGCCCTATTGTCAATGGCAACTATCTTGTAAAATGGTCGATTGTTGCATCCAAATCGAGCTAACCGCAAACAAACAACACCCATCTCTAAAACTTTGTTGATATAAGTTAATGATATGCTCGCCTTAGAAATTCAAGTAGCATGGGGTTGAGTATTACTTTGTTGGGGTGTATCAGTGAAAATTGTGAAAGGAGTAGGAGAGATTTTATATTTTACTACAACGATAAAGGCACAATTGAATTACACTTTCAATTATTACAAATATGACTTCGGTCATCATATCAACAAGGACTTGTAGAATGAGAAGCCAAAATACTTCCTAGAGTCACTACGAAGTGTTATCAAACGCAATTGCTTTCCTGAAAGATACTCTACAAAGGTCGGCAATAGATAAAATTGGGACAAATGTGTTGTGAGTGGTGGTGACTTGTGTTAAGACTGAACTGGGTAATATCAAAGAAGAATACCACAAAATAACTAGAAAAACATTAGAGCATGCAATAGCATCAGATACCTCTAAAGACTACGAAGAATTTATGCTTACTTTGATATGAAAACAACAATCCTGAGCATTGTTATCTCTATCAGTCAGGGAACATTTTTGTTAGATTAGTTATATAGTTGATCATAAGGGTGAGAGAACTCTATCTGCTACTATACGTTAGAGTTATACATGTCTGCATAATAAGGATCATTAGTCTATTGTATAATGAGGTACTGACTACAATATAACTTCTAGTTAGAACTTGAAAAATGTTTGTGTTTGTATGGAATTTTACTTCTGTGTCTATGACCATATTTCTGGTTAAGTTATGCAAATCCCACCTTTTTATTAGTTATGTAAAGCATTCACACTATTTTTCCCAAACAACAATGAGAAAAGTTACATAGCTCTAATTAAAAAAAAAAAAAAAAATTGCATTTGTTGGCTCCTTGCAATTTTTGGGCAAGAAAGAATTATAGTGTTGAAGGAATATTCAAACTGCTTTCTAGTTTGGTTCAAGGATTTTGGACTCCTTGCACACATTTCTTAAAAAGAAATGACACTCCTCATTTTTTCCTTGAGCCTTTTATTTTGTTGACATAATGACCAAAATTGATGATGTATTAGAATTACTAAATTCTCTAATATATTCCATTGGTAATGAGATAGAAAACATTAGAAAGGAAACTTTATTTAACATTCAGAGATATCTACAAAATGTACCATAGAAGATTTATTTTTTATAGCTCGAATCTCAACTTCAACAAGAAGAATTACAACAGTGGAGTCATCATTTTGAACCTATTTCTGTTCAAAACATTGAGACGGATTCCCATTAGCACCAAGAATATAAATTTGAGGTTGATTCACAATCAGTCACTAGTGCAAGAGCAGATTTGCATGCAAAGGCATAAATTTTGCCTGCACTTCCCAAGCCAATCATCAGAACTTAGGAAGAGCTTGTCATCAACAAGCATGGAACTTGTAATATTCCCAAATGGGAAAAGCAAGAATATAGTGCACAATGTTGGAACAATAGTGTAAATCATCATTTAAAAGCAATAGGCCAATATGGAGACCTTTCATATGTTATAACAGCAGAAAAATATGCATAAATAATGGGCCATAAGATACATAACAAGAAATATCAAGCCTCAAATGGTCAAAATCCCTCAATAAGAGGTGCTGATACTATATATAAAAACTGGAAGACTCTTACAGCACTGTTTTAAAAGCTCTGCTATAGAAAATGATTATAAATCAGATCTAGGGTTGATATGTGCCTCAAAAGATAGATCTATTACAGATCTGAGCACTATACAACCACCTTTGAAGAACCCCTTAAGGGTTTTAAACAAAACACCATATACAAGATGGGGATCTAGGCCCTAAGGCTAAAGATCCACTGCAAAATACAGATCTGGAAAGTGTGGCTGATCTGATATGATCAATACAATATCCTCCTCCAATAGATCCTATAAGTGAAAGGCATATCCCCTTCACTAGAAAACCAACTCTCCAAATGGTGTGCCAATCCACCCTGCAACTCCTCCTATATAAATAACGCAAATATGGAAGTAAACTGCATTGTAGGGTTGTATAAAAGGTTGGCCTAATGCCAAGATCTGAAAATATTCTCAAGGGCCTTCCTTATTGTCCTCCCAATGGAAAGGAAGCCTCTTCCACTGAAAATGAGCAATGAAATGACCCAGATCTAGTCTCCACTTGCCGCAACCTGCAAAACAACCAAACCCTCAACAGGATCTGCAATGTAAATGAAAGATGAAGCTTTGCCTTAAGCTTGATAGTGGAAAATTTAGTACAAGACTCCTGCAAGAGCTTCTCAATGGAAGAGGTGGGATTCCTGATCAGGAACACCATTTGCTAAACAACACTCTATCTCAGCTAAACATCAAGAGAAATATATATGTCTAAACAGACCAGATATTCAGAAATATCAAATACCCAAACATAATCAATATGGCTTCCATCCTCTTCCTTAAATACGATATGAGCTTGAAAAACCTAAGCCCCATCCAATAATAGCACTACTTCCACACAAAGCATCTCCATCTAAAACTACACTGTCTTTCATTGATGACCACTCCTCCATGACAACACTGTTGATTTGGTCAAGGTTGACCCAGTCAAGGTGTTCTATCCCCCTTTCACACCTAAAGGTGCTCAATTAAGCTACCAAGATCTATCTCTTTCACCTTGGCATTGATTTATTCATTATTAAAGAGAATTTTGGACCTCCATTGTCCTCTTATTCATTAAACACATCAGCAAAACAAAATTTAATATTCCAACTAGCTCATGGCTAATTGGGAACATTACAGAACTAGTCTTATATATGAAAAGGATGTGTCCTTTCATATTCTGACTATTCCAATCCCATTCAATTTCAAAGCGTTGGATTTCTTCATGATAGCTCACCTTCAGTTATTCTATATTCTGCTCCTCTTCCACAACATTGACAACAGATTGATAAATGCCAACATTGTGACTGAGCTGGCCATATGAAAGATCATTGTTTTGATCTTCACCCATGCAAGCATTGTGGCCAACACACTCATTCTTCACACAATTGCTTCATAAATAAGCCTCCTGCAAGAAAAAATATTCATATTGGATGGATTTTTTGTTGCCAATGGGAATCAGCAGCCAAGAAGATGCTTCAGTCATATATCAAAACTTGTTCTAGAGTATTGAACAATCTAGTTGAGTTTTCACCATCATCTCACCTTTTATTTGATAGGGAGGAAATGATGTTCATCTGTAAGCTTAAAATCCACATCAAGCAAGATTAAGCCTTAACCTGTCATTCCAGATTCAAGGTTGTAGCCAGAGATGCAATAGTTCAAGCAAGCCCGATCCATAACCTACCATTCTAGATTCAGAGTTGTAGCCAAAGACACAGCAGTTCAAGCGAGCCCAAGCCACGACCTTCCATTCCAGATTCAGAGTTGTAGCCAGAGACATAGATGCCCATGAGCATGCCTTTTGTTTTTGGTCAGCCTTGAACCATATATGTGAGGTTGATATTATTCATCTTCAAAGAATTCATGACACTTCCTCTATCATAATACTTCAGCTTCTTGCCAGTTTTGGTAGAGTTTGAGGAAATTCATCAAGCATTCCATAGTTGGTGGTCATCCTTAAACCATCGCAAGTTGGAGAACTCCCTTTTCCAGGTTGAAGGTGTCCCTCTTCAAAACATTAGGAGCACTTACTATAGAAGAAGACCTCATCTTCTCGCCATATTTGGATGAGTTCCAAGAACTACACTAAGTGTTCGAGTGTTGGTGGTCATCCTTAAACCACCTCCTTATGCCAACATTTTAGAGAGCACATTCATCCTAATTCTTCAATTTTTTATTACAACTCTCTTCTTGGATTCACACATACCCCTTCAAATTAAGGGGGGGAATGTTGGACACCTAATCCTTCTAGGTTTAGTGTGGAAGCTCAAGAGACTTAGGGAGTCCAAGAGACCTTGTAATGTGGAATCCAAGAGTCACACCTAATGCAATATAAATTTATATCATTGTGAATAATATGACATCTCACTCTTATATTTCCTATGTTGTCTATTCCTGCCTATTCTATTGCTAAGTTTAACAAATACAATCAAGGCAGGGTGCATGGTGAAATTCCAAATGAAAAATAGGAAAGCTTTGGGATTATGAAGTGAGTTGTGTGCCTAAGGGAAATATGGAGGGCATAGGGTGCAATCTTGAACATTGAAGGATGGAGGCTTTAGGCCTTCAGGGTACGCTCATGTGCTCAAGAGGCCCAGTAGGGTGGAGGGAACACTCTTGAAGGCTAAAGGTTGAGGCTTCGTGCCTTCAGACTGCACTCATGCACTCAAAGATTCCAGGATGGCACATGTTACAATAGGGATGGATGAAGGGTGAATCTCAAGGCCTTCAAGGTGCACCTAATCGCTCAAGGAGGGTGCACTTCTTTGAGTCGAAGGATTTCGCTCAAGGAAGTCTTCGTCTGAGGACGGTGCAATTCAAAGTAAGAAAGGGGAAAGAGTGTTTAAGGAGTGTGATTTTTTCCCTTGGAGGGCACATGGAACACTTATGAACAATTAAGGGTTCCCCATCAAGGCTTCAGATTATGCTTGTGTGCCCTTAGCCTTAATGTGTTCGCTTTGAACCAAAAATTTGTCTAAGCATGTGATATGGGGTGAGTGGTGAACATGATGAGTTTAGACATAGAAACAAGTGTGATGCAGACTAACTCATCAATAAAACTTAGAAAAAATTGAAAAATGGTAAATATTCATTGAAATGCCACTTTCTACCCATTCCCCAAGTGCATCGAGTGTAGTGTGTGTGACTGTGACCAAAAAGTTTTGTTTTACAACAACAAGGATTTTATGACCAAAAAATGCACTAAATGATGTTCTGATCATTGCAACTAAACTTGAGATCATTCAAAGACACTTGAAACACATAGAATAGCATGACAAAACACTTGAAGATCAAATCGAATCTAGATTTGACAATGATGGAAAGCTCCAAAATTTGAATGTGGTGAATTTTTTGAGGGTGTTGTAGCAACGACAACATGTTTAATCCATGAGAACCCACATTCATTCTTGGAATATGGTGTGAGGGTGATTAGCTCAAAGAGATATTTAGTTAATCCAAATCTATGGTCTTGTGGTACGTGGAAGTCCCTAACTTGGTTAGCTTTTTCACAAGTTAATAATAGTTATTTTCCTATTGTGATCTATGAGCATTTGTATTAATTATGATTCTAATGTTATGGATGATTTTATATGGTTTCTATATTGTCTATATTATGGTTATATGATGTTTATATGTTCGTTATATGTTGGTTATATGATGTATTCTATCTATGAATCTTGGAATGTTTTGATTAGAATGGTTGATGAATGCATTTCCTAAAAAGTATTATTGTGGCCATCTAAAGAGGGCTTGGATCCTTCTTGGCGATTCTCAGATGAATATTATCGTTTTATGATCAGATACGTATTCATGACCTATCTCTTACATGTATTTCACATGTTTGATGAAATGTTTGTTATGGATTAGGCATATTTGGGTCAAGTTATTTCTTGAGTTTTAATTGGTTGTCTTTGTTAATAAATTTCATTAAAATCTTGAAATTTACATGAAATTATAGGTAGTGGTCTGGAGGCTAGCCTAAAAGGGTGGCATGGATCCAGGAACCGCATGCTCAGAACTGGAGTTTTGGGTCCTAATGAATGGAGGCATCTTTATGAGTGTGTTTATATCCTCATAAACACATGTATGTAGTACTATGGGATGGACCACCTCGAGTGGTCTGCCACCTCTTGAGTGGTCTGTAGTCTCTGAGGAAAGTTAATTTGTTATCGGTTTGTTAGCCCCACTTCCATAACTAGAATTTTGAGGTCGAGTCATATCATAGTGACAATTTACTCATGTTTATCATGTCTAGCTAGAAAAAGTGGGTAAATTTAGGAGGGGTGGTTATAGGGTGGTATCAGAATGGGTTCCATTATCTTTGGGTGATATATGATACCACTGGGTGGTATCACAGCTTCTAGGTTCAAACACTTTGACTTGATGGGCTAAATGTATATTGTTATGCATGCATAGTAGGGTATATATGCATTGTAGTGGTTATGGTAATCATGTAGTGTTATAGTTTTTTATTATCATGCATGGTGTTTATATGTTGATGCCATTATATATGTATTGTGCTAATCTAGACTGACATGTGGGGATGTGATAGCCTCCCCTGAACTTCACTGAGGTATGATTTGATTATGCTTCTATTATTTTCTCTAACACAACATGGTTGTAGGATATAGAAGGCCAAAGATGAGTAGTACAATGGTGGAATATAATTCGCGTGACTCTCCTTATCAATCATATGAACATCAATGAGATGAGTATTCCCCTTATATATAAGATACAATAGGAAGTTTCAAGGCCAGAATTAGAAGTTGTAAGGTAGACAATAGCAGGTTGATTAAGGCACAAGAAAGGCTTTCCAGAGCCTAGGAAAAGCAACCATAGTTTAATGAATTAATCTTTAATATTCTTTCAAATTTGCAGAGACATGGACAATTGAGGATTAGTCATGGACAAGATGAAAGGACTAATGGGGCATATGGCAACAGGTCTTAATCAGGACCCAGGATGGATAGAGAGGACATAGTCATAGGTAATAGATCATTGGATACACCTTACGAGAGGGGTAGTGCATATGGATTATATTCAAGTTCTAGTTCTGAGATATATCATCACTATCACCACCATCATCCTCATAGGAGGAGTGAGAAGCAGTATTTTCAAGGGGATTCAATAAATAAAATGCTCCTACATTTGATGGAGAGATGAATGGGTCATAAGATGCAAAAACATATTTTCTTTGGATGAAGAAGTTGTTCAGACTACATGAGTATTCAGAGAATATGAAATGCAAGATATCTACCTTCCATCTTAAAGTGAAAGAAAATATCTGGTGGGAGTATGTGAAGAATGCCAACAGCATTCAAGGAGGAGCAAGTACGGAATGTGTTCAGGAGAATCTTCAAGAAGAAGTACCTATATGAATGGTACTATGATGACAGGGAAAATAATTTCTATAATTGAAGATGGGCTCTGTCACAAATGATGAATACATTAGCATATTTCTAGAGCTATATGGGTATGTGCCTCACCTAAAGGAGAAGAAAGAAAATATTTAAAGGTTCATCAGTGAGTTTCTAGTATCATTAAGAGAACAGATTGAGTTTGATTAGCCTAGATAATTGGAGGAATCCATTGGAAATCTAAATAATTGTTATGAACAATCAAAGTGCAAATCCAAGTCTAAGACGGATTGGAAAGGGAATGAGAAGAATGAAGGAAAGTGGGAAAAGAAGCGACAAAGAATTCAGTATAAAAGCGATAAGGAGAATGTATAATTGCACATGAAGTTCAATTCAATTGACATAGGACACATGTCTCAGCCTAAGGAGAAGTACAAGTGCAATGGTAGGTAGCCATTGAGGTGTTGGATTTATGGCAGAGAGCATCGTTGGAGAGATTTTCCATGTCATGAGGGTGGAAGACCTCATATTTACAGTGCTCAAGAGGCACATAAAGTTGGAGACATTGGTGATTGTATTCCTCATATTTATGCAGCAGTGGATAATAGGTAGGCTTATCATCAATCATTTATTATCGAGATGGAATGTAAGATTCATGATGAAGCTATTTTTATTTTGATTGATCCTAGATCTCACTATATTTATATTATTTCTGATCTGGTGGATAAGTATTTCGTGAATAAATAAGTGCATGGAGAATCTTGATTGGTTCAGTTGGCTACAGGGTACAAGAAAAGAGTTCACCATTGGGTGAGATATTGTGCATTTGATCTCAATGGTATGCCTACATCAACACATCTAAATTTGCTTCCTTTTATTGGGGTTCCCATGTTTTGGCCAAATTGGCAAGGCCAAAAGATGAGACAACATCAGAACCACTTTCAGACCTCAGGATCTAGCCCTTTTGGGTCTAGATAGGGATATCTCTATGTGAAAAAAGGTTTTATGTCTTTTAAGCTCTTTGTTTGAGATGTTAGGCTAGTTATGGGTGAAGGGTTTGTTTGTTTGATGTTTGTTTGGTTGTTGCGAATCAAGAAAGAAGGGTTCGATGTAAGACAAGACTGAGCAAAGAGGATTTTAGGCAAAGGAGATGATAAATCGGAGAACCTTCAAGACCATTGGGCAATGGAGTCAGGAAATGGTTTACTTGCTAATCAACATGCAGGCTTTCAGTTGGGCTAGTCGTCTAAAGCATTTGGATCTTAAAGATGATAGTGTGGCATGAAAGGTAGAAAGAAAGTGAAAGGCAAGGAAACCTCCGACGTGACTTTTTAGAAATTAGATCCAGGGATAGGACATGCCATTGAACTCCTATGATCCAAAACCTGAAAGGTAAACTCTTCAGATAAGGGACATTAAAGATTTAGAACACAAAGTTAAATACCTGAGATCAGAGAGAGACTTTGAACTCTCAATGCTTCGGCCTCCAGCTTGAGGGAACTTAGAAAGGTATAATTGACTAAAAAGGATCCTAGTGAGACAGAGACAAAGTTCTAGACCTCCCAGTGTTCCCAATTCATTCAATTAACTCCTAACAATAACATCTAAAGACAGAAATCATTAATTCATACATCAGCTAGCAGGAAATGACATCCACTACACTGGTTAAATCAATTGAAATCAATCCTCAGATACACAAATAGCAGAAAACATTGAAGGCGAGGAGAGCAGAAACATAGGGTACCTAACAAGGGTAAATCCTATGCCAGATTTCTAATGCAAGCCAGATGAAATATAATGAAACGAATTAAAACACAGTGATAGAAAACATCACCAGCTGCTTTAAATTAGGATCCAAAGAAATGTTCTTGTCATATTAAAGAGAAACACCAGTCATGTAAAACACAACCAACAGCTTGAATATTCAGTCTAAATACATCTCCCTCAGCCTATCTTACAAATTTACACAGAGACTACGTCTCAAAGGAAATAGCTTGCAATTCTCAGATATCTAAT
The DNA here is from genome assembly GCA_034641835.2 of Pinus albicaulis. Classification (NCBI taxonomy): domain Eukaryota; kingdom Viridiplantae; phylum Streptophyta; class Pinopsida; order Pinales; family Pinaceae; genus Pinus; species Pinus albicaulis. The sequence continues at coordinate 181,470 of JAXQQM020082303.1, forward strand.
CAAAAACCTTTACAATGAGTTCCTTCATGAATTTTATAGCTGAAGAGAGTAGGGGAGGTAGGTGAAAAACTAAATGAAGCATTAAAATTTGGAAGAGGAGGAGGGCTAAAGCCCCATTTTGTTTTAAACTCTGAGCATTTATCTTTGGTACTCTTTGGATGAAGATGTGATCTTCGTCAGGCTTCCATTTACTCTAGGTATGTCTTCCGATGTACTTTGGCTATAGCACTTTTGCGGTACTTCAGGTGAATTAAGCAAAAAGGTGGAATAATGATGCTAGGGCTTGCCAGACTATGAAACCAATGCTCTGATAGCATTAGGACTGTTGATAGGGTGGAAATTTCTTTAAGAACATGGTATAGAATAAGAACTGTATGGGCACCCTGTCCTTTCATGGAGAAAAACATTATGTTGATGTAGGAACCCTGATATTCATTAATTCCTACTCGGTGTGATCCATGATGTCTTCAATCTGGTACTTTGCCTCTAAAACACTGAGTTAATGCTCAAAGATCTTCATTTTCGTGCCTTAAACTCTCTGCTACTCCATTTCTATCTCTGTCGGTGAAAATCGCGCTTTAATGGCCTTGGGGAGATTTTACAGAGTGTAAACCCTGCTCTTTTAATGCAAGTCCTGCCATGGCTCCTTCCCAGGCTTTATTCATGATTTCAACCTCTGAAAAATGGTCCTTTCTACATATTTTTCCGCTGTAATAAATATTGTGTAATCATGGTGGCTTTCACCACCCAATGCCCCTACAAAACACGAAAACCTGTTAAGAAAACCATGCGTGGAGGTGGTGGATGCAATGGGGACGACGAGAATGGCCATGTAGACAGGTGAGATGGCGGAATAGTGCGGGATCATGGTTGAAAATGCAGCACACATAATGGTTGTGGCAAAAGGTTGGCGGACTGTGGAAAAAATTTGAATGAAAACCTTCGAAATTGACCTTTGAATGAATATATAAGAGGGGCGAGCGAAAGTATGATGGAAACATGTGGAATGATGACGTGGCGGGACTGGGTCAATGGCTGTCATGCAGTTCATCTGGACCGTTCGATGTCAGGAGGAGATCGACAGTGAGAAACGTAGCGGAGGGCGACGGATGGTGGGCCAGGGGCACTGTTTGCCTTGAATTAACTTCCGTGCAACTTCGTGGCGTGATGACCATCGGAAGGGCGATGGTAGATCGGATGGGGCATAGCGATATCGCGCCGGGGCAAACGCCGAATTTTAACGCGCGATGAGGGGGCAGTTTTCAAACAGTGTTCGAGACACGTGGCATGCGATGAATGGAATCGCTGTGAAATGGAAAATACCGCCAGCCCTCAGAAAGAGGTGTAATAAATACATGAGGTTTTTGAACAGTGAATGCTGCGGGGACCACTGGGGTGGAGGGAACATGGACCATTGGATGGTCGGGGAATCAACAGTTAGAAACGACCCCAATGACCAAACGAGCTAAGCGCTTTAGGGCTAGCGCCTGGTTTTGGTGCTTGAGTCACGTGGGGAAAAGGATTGATGGGGGCTAGGGCCGAAAGGTGCTAAACCCACATACATGAAGAATATGGTTGTTTGGCCCGTTTTTAATGAAATTCAAGGCCAGGGAAAGGTAACGGTAGAGGTAATAAGGGTTTTTAAGGGTTTATAGAGGGGAAAGAAAGTGACTTGGAGGGTTAAAGGAGGATTTGAAAAAAGGGGAAAAGGGATGAAATGAAGGATTCTGCAGGGGTACAAGGGGAAAAAGAAGGCCCTTTGGAGCACAATTTTCTGCAATCAGTGAAACCTTTTAATGGAAATCAACAGAGGGGGTTCTATCAAGGACAAAGGCATAAGGAGGCTTCAAGGATGATGCATTTTCTGAGGAAATTCATTCCTTGAAGGCTCAGGAACATTCTAGCCCCCCTGTTTGCTGGTCAAAAATTTATAGGGGGGCTAACACCTTGGGGTTCATACAATATGCTTTTAGGCATGGACTGATTTTTCATTCACTGGACTAAAGTGGATTTCTGTGAAGAGGTTATTGAGTGTATGGATGATGATGGAGAAAGAATAATCTTGTAGGGAAAGAAGAACCTGCATCGGTAAGAATGGTTACAACTATTCAAGATAAGAGAAATCACAAGAAGGGATGTTTATTATTTGTAGTACACATCTTTAATGACAAAGGGAAGAATTTTGAGGATGAGGAAGTTCTAAAGAAGTATATTGTTTTGTAAAAGTTTTAGGATGTGTTTCCAGCAGAGATTCCAAAGTTACTACCTCATATGGAAGTGGACTTCTCTATTGAGTTGATTCCAAGAGTGGCACCAATATCTAAGTCACCTTACAGAATGAGCACTCAGAAGTTGGTGGAATTCAAGTTGTATCGTAAGGAATTATTGATAAGGGATACATAAGGCTAAGTGTATTTCCTTGGGGTGCACCAGTGTCATTTGTGAGGAAGAAGGGTGGTCCTCTCAGATTGTGTATTGACTACAGGTAGTTGAGCAATTTGATGATCAAGAACATGTATCCATTTCCATGGACTGATGACCATTTTGATCTGTTAAAGGGAGAAACAATGTTCTCGAAGATTAATCTGAGATCAAGATATCATCAGGTGCACTTCAAAGAAGAATATATATAAAAGACCACATTTAGTACTAGGTATGGGCATTATGAGTTCATAGTGGTTCCTTTTGGTCTTAATAATTCTCTAGCTACTTTCATTTGTTTGATGAACAGTGTGTTGCCTCCTTATTTGGACAAGTTTGTGATAATTTTTGTTGATGACATATTGATATATTCTAATAATGAGGAAGAGCATGAAGAAAACTTGGCAACAATATTGATATTGTTGAGAGAGAATAATTTATATGTCAAGCTTAGCATGTGCATATTATTTTAGACTGAGATTAATTACTTGGGACATGTTGTTTACAAGGGATAACTATGGACCCGGAAAATATTAAAGCTATCATAGAGTGGCCTACTCTTAGGAATGTGGATGAAGTCAGATCATTCATGGGACTAGAAAGTTACTACAAGAGGTTGATCAGGAACTTCTCAAAAATTGTCTATCATATTAAATATTTGCAGAAAAACTGGAATAAGTTTGAATGTATAGACAAGTGTGCAACCAACTTTGAGTAGTTGAATTAATTTCTTACAAATGCTCTAGTCTTGAAGATTATAGATCCAGATAAAGACTTTGTGGTACATACAAATGTTTGCAAAGAGGGACTTGGTGGAGTCTTGGTGTAGTAAGGGAAAGTGGTATGCTATGAATCAAGGAAGTTGAATGATCATGAGAAGAAATATGTGACTCATGATATTTAGCTGGTATCTATCATTGATGCATTGAAGACGTTGAGACATTATCTTCTTGGCAGGAGGTTCGTCTTGATGAGTGATCAAAGTGGGTTGAGGTACTTGTTCGACCAACCTAATATAAATTTCAGGAAAGCTATATGGTTGGCTACCCTCAATGAATTTTAATTTGAGATCAGGTACATCAAGGGCAAGGAGAACATGGTTGTATATTGTCTTAGTAGGAGAGCGCAAGTGAATCACATTTTAGTTATGAGTTCATATGGGACAAACTTGTAGAAGAAGATATTTCATGCAAGTAAGCATGATGACATGTACCAACGGTTGAAGCAGGGATTGCAACAACAAGGTGATAAGGATTATGAATATCTCCCTATGACAGATGGCTTGGTCAGACTTAGGAATAGGAACTATGTGCCAGATAGTAGTGAGATGAAGAAGCTTATCTTGAAGGAGTTTCATGTCAAGCCATCTTCAGGCCACCTGGGATATCAGAAGACATTGAAAACCTTAAAAAAATTCTACAATTGGCCGAAATTATAGAAAGAGGTGGTTGAGTTAATCGTAATATATTTGGATTTAAAGCGGGTGGAGGCATGATGTAAGCATCCCAATAGTTTGTTACAGCCGATTTCAATTCCAGAATGGAAATGGGAGGTCACTTCCATGGACTTCATTGTAGGTTTACCAACGAAATCCAAACAACATGATTCCATCATGGTTGTAGTTGACAGGTTGAGAAAGGTATCTCACATCATTGCAGTGAAGTCTACTAATTCATATAGTGAGGTAGCTCAAATATTCATCAAGGACATAATGAGATTGCATGGTGTTCCCAAGAATATCATATCATATATAGTTGCGAAATTCACTTCCAAATTTTTTAAGGAGTTATTTGCGAGCTTGGGGATATAATTTACTTTCATTACATCCTATCATCCATATATAGATGGGAATATAGAGAGGGTTAACAATATTCTTAAGGACATTTTGAGGATCTATGTCCTGCATCAACTAAGGAAGTGGGAAGAGAATATTCCAATGGTGGAGTTTTCATATAATAATGAGTATCATAAATCCTTAAGGATGAGTCCATTAATTAAGGATCTCTATGGGCAGAGCTGTAACATTCCTATCAAGTGTAGTGATCTAGTGAACAAGGTGTTGATTAGACCGGTCATGCTGGATGAGATGGAGCCATAAATGCAAGTTATTAAAGGGAATTTAAAGGAAGCACATGACAGACAAAAAATTTATGAAGATCAACACAAAGCATTCAAGGAGTTTTAGGTTGGGAAAAATGTATACTTGTGCATCAAGCCCAAGAGTATCTCCTTGAGGATTGGATCATGTCCCAAGATGGCACCTTGGTATTGTGGGCCTTTTGAGATCCTTAAGAGGATTAGACCACGGGCCTATAAACTTGCCTATCGACAATAGTGAAATTCCATGATTTTTTTTGTGTTTCATTGCAAAAGAGATATATCCAGATTGTTGATCATGTGATTGATTGGTCTGTATTGTGGGTGGAACCAAAAGAGAGTTCCAGCCATAACCTTATATAAATTTTTAGTGGAAATAACTCATGATCCAGAACCAAGAAATTGAGCAGGTTAAAGTGTAGCAGATGCACTTTATGCCTGCTGAAGCTACATGGGAGATGGTGGATCAGATGCAGGCTATGTATCCTTCCTTATTTTCCAGTTGAGAAGTCATGTAGGTACATGTGTTTTATTCGATGTTTATATATGAGCTTATGTATTGAAAATATGGTAATGAGTTATGTTATTAAGCTCCAATAAGCAGTATGGTGTTCATGGTTTCAACAGTTTGGTATTATGGAAATGTTGCATCGAGTTCTATTATAAAGCTCCATTAGTGCAATGTTTGGTTGGTTATAAGTGTCAGTGAACACCCTGGACAGTGTCCTTGGTTGATTTTATATGTAAATAAAATAATACCAGGGTCATGGGACACATATTTGAAGCTACACGGTGGGAAAAAAATTATGGTGCGCATCACTTGTTGTTTATGTATGGCTATGGAAATTTCGAAAGGAATTGGAAAAGGAAAAGAGGAATTAACTAGAATTTAAATACAAAAATAAAGTAAAATAGGAGAAAATGGAGATGAAGAGACACAAATATGCATGAGAGGTAAATTAGAGGGAAAATGAAGAAAACAGAGGCGTCAACGATAAAAAGGCTTCAAAGAAACAATTGCTATCCTTTTGACAATTTTTTGTTTGAGCTCTTATTCACTCTCTCTCTCATACGCTATTGCACAATTAGAGAATTATTTGAGCATGCTTAGAGCACTCTTGTATTCACTTGGATTTGGAGGAATCAATAAAAGGACAAGAAAGGAACAAGTGGGTAGTGGAAGGAAAGGTTAGATCAACAGCTACAAAAGGGATATTTTGCAAGTAACATGTTGCATATGTGATTTCATTATTTGTTTTTGGATGCATGGTATATGCATGTGGTTCATTGGTTATGTGTTGTCATTGGCATGGAGATATTGGCAGTGGTTTCAACCTTGCCTTGTCATTTCCTGGATAGCCATGGTGTTGTGGGTTTCCCAGTTGTTTTCTAATTGGTACTCAGGTTCCTTATGGTTGTGAGTTGTAACAAACATTTTGGAAGCCCTGGAAAAACTTTGGTTGAGTTAGTATTTTCTGGAGCCATAAGTTTGGAAAAATGCTTTGGAGCCCTTGCTGGGTTGCGTTACTAGTTCTTAGAGACAGAGTTGGAACAAATTCTCTGGATCACTGAATTATTTGTGTGTTACGTTAGTAGTTCCTGGAGCCGTGGACAACTTGGGTAGAGACCGATCTTGATGATGTTAGTGATTTCGAACCATAGAGATGGAATCACTATGGTTGAGGTGGTTTGGCCTCTAGAGTCCCTGGTTTGGTTTTTTTTTTGGTTTATTCCATGAGATCCCACATTCATGCTTGTAATATCGTGTGAGGGTCATTAGATGAATGAGAGATTTGGTTTATCCCAATCTATGGTCAGGTCGTCCATGGAAGTCCCTGACTTGGTTGGATTTTGCACAAGTTAATAAGAGTTATTTTCATATTGTGATCTATGAACATTTGTATTTATTATGATGATGAATATGTTATGGTTGATTTTCCATGGCTTCTATATTGTTTATATGATGGTTATATGTTGGTCTTATGGTTTATTCTATCTATGGCTCTTGACATGTTTTGATAAGTATTTTAATTTTTGATGAATGCATGGCCTAACAAGTGTTATTACAACTAGTTAAATAGGGCTTGCAGCCTTCTTGGTGATTCTCAGATGAATATTATCAGTTTATGATTAGATGCATTCATGACCGGTAGCTTACATGTTTTTCATGTGTTTGATGAAATTCCTATTATGAATTAGGAATATTTGGATCAAGTTATTTCTTGAGTTTTGATTGGTTGGGTTTTTAAATACCTTTGATTACATTATGGAAAGTTACAGGAAATTTTGGGTAATGGTCTAGATGCTAGCCTAAAAATGTGGCACAAATCCCAAAACTGCATGCTCAGAACTGGATTTTTTGGGTCATAACTACATGGACGCAAGCTTATCGGTGCAGTTATATCCTCATAAACACATGCATGTAGTCTTATGGGTGCAGTTGGGTTGTTAAGTCATTGAAAAGAGGTTCCAACTTAGGGATGGACCACCTGGGGTGGTTTGCAACCTTTTGAGTGGTTTGTAGTCGTTGAGGAAAGTTAGTTTGTTATTGGTTTGTTGGCCCCACTTCCATAACTAAAACTTCAAGCTTGGGTCATATAATAGTGACACTCTTCTCACCTTTACCCTGGCTTGTTGGTAAAAGTGAGTAAAAGTGGGAGGGGAGGTTACAATACCAATATCAACATTCAAAGGGAAATGGAGGGATACTCTTCATTCTCCAAAAGTTCATCACTTGTGACAATAGGTATGGTTTGGTAATTTTCCATCATATTCATCACCTAATGCATTTATATAAAGGACATGAAATAAAATTAACACATTATCTCCTTTATAGTTTTAAGAAAATGGCTTCAAAAGTTTAGAAAAATCTCAAAAATATAGAAATATGTATGTGCCATTTTGGGCTTGTTAGAATCTTGATTGATGAGTAATATCGCCAAAAATGGGATATGATCCATGTGGATATTGGTGGCCACCCCCCTATTCCACCTAGTTAGTTTCATCAGTTTTTTTATTTACTATTTTTAGCAGTTTTTTGGGTCCTGAACTTCCAGAGCCATTTTGAGGCCCCAAAAGATGTTATTTAGGCATGTTTCCTTCAATAATTTCATATAAATTGCATTAGCAGTTGTATTCGTTGGATATATCTTTCCAACGAGGTATCCTATGTGTCAAAACAAAGATAATATGACCAAATTACGACCCTGAGAAGTTGGTTGCCCAATTAACCCCAACGAGGCCCATAAACTCTTGGTGTTACATCTCCTCAGGTTATGGTTTTCATTGTTTATGGTTTTCTCTTATTTTTCAATAATAAAAAGGCCCTTGAGCCTCATTGTAACATAGTTCATAGGCATGTGGCCACCACATCTCTTCTCAGAGATAAGCTACCATCGCTCAAGCTAGTTTATTTTTTATTTTGACTGTAAGCCTTTTTCAGTATTTGATATTAATGGAATGAAGTGTTATTCATACTGCATATCTACCTTTATGTTTATTTCTGTATTTTATTGTGTTCCTGCCTAAATCTAGATTAGGATAATTGGGATAATTTTCTCATGAGAAATCACTTCAAAGCTCCAACATCTTCCCAAGAAGCAAATGTTGCAAACCATAAGAAGAAGCACACTATGCTATGGTTTCAGAGCCTAAGACTCAAAACCTTAGGATTGTAGTAGAATCCATAAGTAAGCTTGTATCCAACTCCACAAGAAATCCTAGAGAAGAATCCACAAACAGGCCTGTAGATTAGCCAATACGAGACTTTGAAGAAAATCTTGAACCTATGGACACTTTCAAGCCTAAAGAGTCTCTTGTGAAAGAAATAACTTAAGAGAGGGTTTCAAGTTTGTAAATAATGAAAAACTAAGGAAAAATAATAGAAAAATAGAAGGGGAAAGAAACATCAAAAGATGAAAAATCTTACACCAAAATCAAAGTTAAATTCAACCATATGGGAAGTTACAATCAGGTAAGTTATAAAGGGAAAGATATTGGAGAAGAAAAATTAAAATAAAGTAAAC